>CAUYRT010106274.1:0-68575 GCA_963574885.1 Lepilemur ruficaudatus
CTTGTCTCAAAAAAAAAAAAAAAAAAGTCCTTTGATACACAGACGTTTTTAATTTTTATATAGTTCAATTTATCTATTTTTTTCTTTTGTGACCTGGGCTCTTGATGTCATACCCAAGAAATTATTGCCAAATTCAATGTCGTGAAGTTTTTTTTGTTTGTTTGTTTTTTGAGACAGAATCTAACTCTGTTGCCTGGGCTAGAGTGCCATGGCGTCAGCCTAGCTCACAAAAACTTCAAACTCCTGGGCTCCAGCGATCCTCTTGCCTCAGCCTCCCCAGTAGCTGGGAATGCAGGTGTGAGCCACCGTGCCTGGCTAATTTTTTCTATTTTTAGTAGAGATGGGGTCTCGCTCCTGCTCAGGCTGGTCTCAAACTCCTGAGCTCAAGCAATCCTCCAGCCTCGGCCTCCCAGAGTGCTGGGATTACAGGCGTGAGCCAGCGCGCTCGGCCCATAGGACATAATTAGCAGATGAGTCAACTCACAGAGATGGAAAGAATATTGCAAATCACCTGCCTGTCAAGGGGTTGGCACAAAGAATACATAGAGGACTCCTAAAACGCGACAACATAAAAACAAACAACCCAATTCAAACATGGGCCAAGGACTTAATAGACATTTCTCCAAAGACGATATAAATAGCCCACAAGCGCAGGAAAAGATGTTCAACATCATTAATCACGGGAGGAATCAAACCCCAGCGGGACACCACCTCCAGTCCGTGAGGGTGGCCGCAGAGGCCAGGGCTGGCGAGGGGTGACGGGTGGGGGGTGGAGGAACCGAAGCCGTCGCACTGTCGGGGGGATGTACGGTGGTTTGGCCACCGCGGAACACAGGGTGGCAGTTCCTCAAAAAACTAAACACAGAATTTCCATACGATCCAGCAATTCCCCTTCTGGGTGTGTGCACAAAAGAGTCCAAAGCAGGTTGCTGAAGACGTCTGCTAGCTACGTGCATGGCAGCGATATCCACAACCATGGGGCGGGGGGGAAGCAACCTAACTGCCCGTCGAGGGACGAGTGGATGAGCAAATGTGGGACAAACACACAACGGAGCATCACTCAGCCTCACAGGGAAGGAGACTCCGGCACATGCCGCAGCGTGGATGAACCCTGAGGACACTGTAAGTGAAGTGGGCCAGACACAAAAGGACAAATGCCGGGTGACTCCACGCACAGGAGGTCCCTGGAGCAGACAGATACGCAGAGCCAGACAGTGGGACGGTGGGCGCCAGGGCTGGGAGGGTGGGGAGCTAGTGTCTAGTGGGGACGGCCGTGGGTCGGCAAGACGGAAACTCTCTGGAGACAGTGGTGGCGGTGGTTGCACGTGATGCCGATGTGCTTAGCGCCACTGACCTGCACACTTAGAGACGGTTAAGATCGCACACTTCATGCCATGTGTATTTTACCACAATTAAACAAAAACCCCAAAAGGACACTTGGGAAAACTCCCTCCAAGCACAAGGTCCCAGCGCCCGGCGGTTCGGGGCTTGCCAGGGAGACCACGGAGGGCAGTGTGGTGGTTGGGACCTGGGCTCTGGGCTCGGCCCTGCCTCCCATTGCTGCGCACAGCTGGGCGGGGTCCTTCAGCTTGTTGGCCTCAGTTTCCCTGTCTGTAAGATGCAGGGTGGGACCCTCAGGGTCTTCTGGTTTGAGGCTGATCTTGTCTGAGAAGGAGACTGAGGTCTGGACCCCACTGAGCAAGGGGACCCCCCAGGTTCTCTGAGGGCAGAGTGGGGGCCCCTTGGGGCCCAGCAGAGTCCCATGGCGGCTCCCTCCCCATTAGCCCAGGGTCTGGAGGTGGGTTAGCTCTTGACAGGTCAGGCCAGGCAGGATGGGGAGTTCAGATCTCACGATGACACCACGGGACTCCCGTGCAAACGAAGTCCAGATAGACTGTTTGCAGAACCTGGGCCGAGCCTCTACTGCACGGATACTCTTTGTGTATCTGAAATGCAGATTCTTCCACATCCTGATTTTGCAGTAACCCCCAGGCTGATGCAGGGACCAGGGGCCGGGAGCGGAGTGAATCCAGCTGGTCCCTGCGGGCACACAGCGGTGACCCCCAGCCCCGAATCACTGCTTCCTTGGGCGCACCACGGTCCAACATGGCTGGTGTGTGCGTTTGCTGACTCGGTGGGGCCCCTGCTCCCCCTAGAATGCAGGGTAGCCCCTGCTTCTGCAGCCCCCACATCTGTGAGCAGACCCGGAGTTGGTGCTCAGTGAACCGGTTGAATAATTGAATGAGTGAGTGAAAAGATGAATGAATGGATGGAGGGAGGGATGGAGGGAGGGCGGATGGAGGGATGGAGAGGGGATGGAGGGAGGGGAATGGAGAGAGGGGGATGAGGGAGGGGGGATGGAGGGATGGAGAGGGGATGGAGGGGAATGGAGAGGGGGGATGGAGGGAGGGGAATGGAAAGGGGGATGGAGGGAGGGGGATGGAGGGAGGAAGGGAGAGAGGGAGGGAAGGGCACCCCTCCACCTGCATAGCCAGCACTCCTGGGTCTGGGCCCAGCCTGCGCCATTCTGCTGTCTTCAAATTCACTCCGGTTTGGGGAGTTGCAGCCTTTGCTGCTCCTGGGCCCCCTGCCCACCCCAGGGGCCCAGAGGTTACGTACGTAAGACCCGGACACCGTGCCGCAGGGCCTGGACCCTGCCGGGCTCGATGGACATGCTGAACGTGCCCTGCTGGTCCCCGACTGTGCACACCTGGCCCTGCTCGGCCGCCTGGCGGACCATGACGGTCAGCTTGTTGGCAATGACAGTGTTCAGGACTGAGATGACCACCATGGGGAGCAGGAAGGACATGAAGGTGTTGACCTGCAGAGAGGAAGGGGAGGTCAGACCTGGCAGCGGGAGACATCACCCACCCTCCCACCCCTGGGCGCCTGCCGCCCTGGCTGGGGCTTAGGGCCTGGACTGCGGGGCCCCAGGTCAGCACAAGCTCAGAGGGCGTGTCCTGTCCAGGCTGCCCCGATCAGGCTGTCCCCGGCCGCCCATCTCCAAGCCCGGCCTGCAGCTGCCCCCACCCAGCTTGGAGGAGGTTTGCAGCCTCCCTGCCACCTGGGTGAGCCCCTGCATTGGGGTCCTGCCTGGAACAGCAGGGAACAGACTCTGGGGTGTCTGGGCTGCGACAAAGGGCAGAGCTCTGCATCCTTAGGTGTGGACACGCCGCGTCCATGATAGCCGCCCCCGAGCGTGGCTGTTTCACCTAGACGTCCCCGCAGCCCACCCAGGGCCTCCTGGCCTGTATGCAGACAGTACACGTGGCCCCTTTTCCCACCCACCCTTGCCTCTCAGAGCATTGAAAAGTGTGTGGCCCCTTTGGTCAGCACCTAGGGCCCTGCCTCTAATTTCCATGCAGACCCACAAGGCTGGGCCATCGTGTCCGCCCCGCATCTGGAGAAACTGAGTCTCAGAGAGGCTGAAGGTCTGGCCCAAAGACACCGGCTCATAAGTGGCTGGATCTGGAATTGGACCTGGCCTGTCTGAGCCCAGGCCCAGCGCCTGCGGGGACACCAGGCTGTGGCTTTGCCTCCGCCAGGCACCTAGCAGGTGGCGGAGACTCTCCTAGCTGGCGCTGTTGCCCAGGACAGGGATGGCACAGGTTGCAGGACACCGTCCAGTGGGAGCGAGTGGGGCTGCAGGGACCCCCGGTGGCAGAGGTGCCCCCCGTCTCTGTCAGCCTCAGACCCCACGAGGCTCCTAGTCGTGTCAGGAAATGGTCACTGCTCCTGGGCTCTGCCACCATGCAGGGTGCCCCGAGCAAAGCCTGTGTCCTGCAGTGGGCACTTGTCACCACAGCCCTGCTGGGGACAGTCAGCCAAACCCTGCCATGGGGGCACTCACCAGACATGGGCAACCACCAAGAGGTGCCAGAAGTTGCTGGAATGTCCGCTGGTCCACTCCCTGGGGCTGTTCTGGGCACTGGCTGAGGTCCCTGAGGGGACTCCACCCCTCCCACGGCAGCTCCAAGCTCTGCTTAGGCCTGGGAGGCCTCTGGCGGGAGGTGGCCTGAGTTTACTCCCAGTTCCGTGTGAACAAAGTTCTGCATACAGACTGAAGGGCCCCGCCCTTGCCAGCCCGGTGCCCAGCACTCCTGCCACCGCCACTGGCCCCAGGTGGGTGGCAGGTCTGTCCTTCTCTCCGAGAGGGGGTTCTGGAGCCTGTGTTCATCCCACGCCCTGGCTTTCTGTTGCTTTTCTGTTTGAAGCCCACCCCCCGCAGGACAGCAGAGGCTGGCAAGTTCCGAGGGGCAGGTGAGAAGGCCTCGAGCCCGCCTGGGTTGCCAGGGGGTGCCGGGTGGCCCGCCCAGTCTCAGGAGACAAACCAATTTCCCATGAGTCCCTGTAGCCCGGGTATGATTTAAACAGAACAAGTGTATCCAACACAGATTGTGAATATCAAAACATTTAAAATACCTCACTGAGCCCAGGCAGCAAAAATAACCATCTCTGGGGGCTGGTGGGGGCCCGAGGCCGGCGGGGCGTAGGGTCTGGCCCCGGTGGCTGTCCCTGCTGGAACAGTCTGGGCCCTTGGTCCTGGGGTTCCCGGATGGAGTGGGAGCAGCCCCTGCCCTGCAGGGCCCCCTGACCAGAGGCTGCCTCTGGGCCGCGAGAGCATCGGAGCAGGGGTGCAGGCCCAGCGCTGCCTTGCAGAGGGAGGGTCGCCTTCCCCGGGCTCCCCGACCCGTCCGTCCTGGAGACCAAGGCAGATCAGGAGGTGGGGTGCGGGGGTGTACACTCGACTCTCAGGGTGTGGCTTCTCCTGCCCAGGCTCACTGCACCCCTCTCCTGTGCTGCACCCCCATTTCCCCACGACAAGCAAAGGGGAAGTCGCGCCGCAGGTGTGTGTGAGCTCGCCAGGAAAGGGGCGCGTCCCACGGGAGGTGGGAGCCGGCTTGGCCGTGGGGAAGGACGGGCCCCTCCCTGGACAGGACTCGCTCACATCCTGTATGTTCCTGTACGTCCAGTCCCTGCAAAGCACACAGCTAATGGCACGGACACACTGACTCTACAACTTAAATGGAAAAAATAATCTAAGAATAGCCAGGAAGGCTCCGGACAGGAGCCACGCGTCTGCCTCCCCAGCCCCTGGAACACACTGACGGGCACTTTACTGAGAACAGTCTGGCCAGATGGACGGATGGACAGAGAGGGTGCCCGGTCAGACGAAACCCCGTGTGGGTCAGCTGTAGGCAGGCTGTCTAGGAGCAGCTCTGGACAGCTGGGGGACTGGACGGGAAGCTGCACCTCTGTGGCTGGAGTGTGCACCAACACCTTCGTGGCAGGGCCTGCTGGGCCCCCTGACCTGGGGCTGGCCAGGGACTTGGCAACCCTGGGCTGTGGGCTCCTGTGGCTGGGTCTGTGAGTTGGGTTTGTGGGGCCTGGAGGAGGACGGTGATGCCGGGACTGGGCAGCCCCAACAGGCACCCGTGCTCCTAGAGTGTCTCCTGCCGCCTGCGCCACCCTGGCTGCCAGAACCCCCTCTTGGCTCCGACCCCAGAGGGCTCCAGCATGAGCTGGGAAGCCACCTGGGGTTGGCGTGTGGTCCTGGAGCCCAGCTTGCCCCACGGCTGGCTATGGCCTCGGGCAGCTCCACGGTGGCCCCCGCCTCAGTGTTATTTCTGAAACAGGGACCCTGAAGCTGCCCACTCTGGTGCCCAGAGTGCCATGGCACTCACATGCACGCAGGGCCAGTGTTCTGGGGGGTGGGCTAAGAGTGCGAGTTGGGTGGGTGCGGGGCTTCGGCCTGGAAGCTGGGAGAGGCCACTCCAGGGCCACGGCTGGCAGGGTAGCCCATGGCAGGGGCTCCGGTGGCCTCTGCCCTCTGGCATTTGAAACTGTGTGGGCGGATGGGGTGGGGTGGAGTGTTAGGCGATACAACCAGAGTGAACAAGAGGTGTGTTTAGGGACAGCTGCAGTGGGGCACAGCCTGCACACAGCTGGGGTGTACCTGGCTGGCGGGGTCACCCCGACAAAGCTGCTGACAGCACCTCGGCCCCTCCACCCCGGCAGGGTGCTCTCACCCGTGTTCCGGCTTCCTCTGAGGAGTGTGGCTTGTTTGTGCCGGGCCTTTTTCTCTCTAATTAATCCCATTGTGTTCAGAGAAAGACAGAGCCTTGGACCCACATGCGGCTTCACGGCTCAGCAAGCCGCCTGCGGTGCGTGGGAAGGTACAAAATATTGCTCAGGATGTTTGCAAGCCCAGGGGCTCTGTGAGACAGCTACTGAGGGGGAGGCAGAGAAGGGGCTTCCTGCCCAACCCTCCCGACGTGGGACCGCTGGGCCGGCCTGGCTGGCGGGGACTGCCGCCCCCCAGCAGCAGAGGAGCAGCCCCCCGGGCCCAGGCCAGGGCAACCCCTCTGACTCCTAGACTGACTCCAGACGCAGGAGCCCCCGACCCAGGGACACCAGAGCACACTCTGGGGCTCTCTCGACCCGTCATGCCTCCACCCTACCGCGGCCAGAACAATGATGAAATTAACTCCAGAAACACCGAGCAGCAAGGTCCCAGTGTGGCCTCGTCTGAAATAGTAAGACTTCCGGGACAACTCAGGTGCCCCTACTCAGGCAGGTTGGCGAGTCACACCTGCTCCACGCAGCCGTGGAGACGCTCCGACGGCGTGCCCGGCACGGAGCTGGGGAGGAGCCCCAGACGGACTCGGGCGGGGGCAGCTAGAGGTTCTCCCAGCCTGTCCCCTTGGGGTTAGAGCCCCACAGATGAGCTACCTGTACAAAAATAAAATTGAAATGAGTAGATGCATTTGGTTTGCCTCTCTGTGGATGCGTCCTGTGACGGGTACCACCAAGGCCACCTCCTGGTCCTGGAACCGGCGAAGAACTGTGGGCAAACTGTGATGTCCTTCAGTCCCCTGTCTACCTGGGCACCACTCCCCCCCCAACACCTAAGGAGCAGATTGCACGCACAGCACAGCTCTAGACACTGCCGGGATCTGGAAACCAGAGCTCTGGGACTCTGCCCAGCTGGGACGCACGACCCACCGTGGACAAGAGCCTGGACACGAGACACAGCACGAGTGTCACATTGCTCTGTGGTCAGCAGTGACCACAGACCTGGCCTGAGGAGAGGCCCAGCGGGTACCTCGGGGGGGGGGTGTGAGCTCCGGTCCCTGCACCTCTTCTCAGAACCACCCACGTTTCTGGGCCTTCGTGCGGAGGAGCAGGGGGAGAATGGGGCACTTGACACGCAGGGGCCACGGAGTCACCTTGGTGTCTGCGAATCCATGACAGGGAGGGGACGAGATGGACAGCGCAGCGTCCAGCGAGTCCTGGGCTGTCACAAAGCAGTCACACCACCAGCAGACAGCTCTAATATGCAGCTCTGGGCTTCATATAAAAATTAATAGTTCGAATCCCTCTAACTGCCGCTTTCTCGCTGACATGGCGCCCTTAGCAACCGCTCCGCGTCCCTCATGGAAGCTCAGCACTCTGCGCGCACCTTGGCGACACTCTTGTCCAGTCTGTGAGAAGAAACTGCTGTTATCCTCACGTTATGGGAGAAACCCAGGCTGAGCCACAAGTCCCAGGGTCTGACCCGCAGCCCGAGTGCTCACGGCCCATGCCCTGGGCCGTCTATGCACAGAAAACAGAAGGGTGGACCAGCAGCTGCTGAGCGTGGACCAGCGCGGACCATGAGCCGGGTGAGGGCGTGGGGCCCTGGTCCTCGCTGGCAGAGCTTAGTGGCAACTTGCCCCTGCTTCCCAGAGGAGACGCTTTCTCTGGGTCACTGCCAGGCTTTGCAAGCATGTTGTCCAAAGCCCACGCTCCCCGGCGAGCTCCGGGGACTAAGCCTTCCTGGCAGCCTCTGTACACAGCTCTATCCTATGCCTTTCTTTAGCTCCTTCTCCTCCACTCGGTCCCTGCAGGTGAAGTTCTGGTTTGGAATTTCTGGGGGGCCGGAGCAGGGGCTGGACCAGAGTTAATGGTGTCGGAGTCAAGAGAATGCCTGAGCCGCAGGGAGTTCAGCACCATGGACAGCACCAGCCACCGCTGGAGGGGCTCCCTGACTGGCAGGGGTGTCGGCTGGGCAGGGGGGTGGCGTGGGGATCCCTAAGCCAGCTGGGGTCAGGGGCCCTTCCAGGAACACTCCAGCCCGAGTCCAGATGCTCCTCTGAGGTGGGCAAGTGAGCCACCTGTAACCTCGGCAGGAGGTACTGCCCTCTCCATGGCGGTCCAGCCAGCAACCCTCCACCGCGGCAATCGGAAGCCCTCCCCTCCCCTCCTGACTGCCAGAGCCGTAGAGGCCGCTGTCTGGGTGAGAACTTGGCAGAGCAGAAGCCCCCAAGAGCCACATCCTGTCTGGGCTGGGCTGTGCTGCAGGACTGGCACCAGCCCGGCTGCTGGGAGACCACGAGGTCAGCCCAGAGGTCCTGAATTGGATTAGGAAAACAGACTTCCCGCCATGCCCATCCTCCCCCACCTGCACTGGGTGAGCAGCCCCCAGGATGGGGCGCTCCCCTCGCTCTGCACAGCAGGGTGCGGCAGGGCCTGGGCTTGGCCCGGATCCCCCGAGACTGTGGGTGGGCTCCCCATTAACCACTCTGAGGGCAGCATCTGGGGCGCCATTGGGGCGCCTCTCACAAGTGACCTGCAGCCTGTGCAGGGGGCAGCTGGCCCTCAGGGGCCGTGGCTAAACATCTATTTGCCGTGTTTTCAAATACTCGTCGCCTGAATGCCTACAGGAATGTTCAAGTCAGTGGGTGTTGGCTAAGTGGCAACAAACGGGGCTTTAAAACCCTTGGCGAGGGTGGGGAGGCACGTACAGCAAGCAGGTGGGTCCCGCCCGGGGTCTCGGCCCCTCCTGTGCCCCAGCGAATCTGAGCAGGAGGGAGACTTGGTGGCCGCCTGCCCTTCACGTCCTGGACATGGAGAACAGCCCGCGGGGCCTGCCCTGGGCTTGAGCTCTTCCTTACAGAAAAGCGTGCTGCCCAGCGGCTCCCGGTTTGAGTGCCGGCTGCTACTCACCCAACTGAGACGTGAGCCAATTTAATCAGGTTTGCTAAGCCTTTTGTTTGCATTTTTCTAAGACATAGGGCACTAATTTGACTCTGAAAGATTAGCAGTGGGGCCAACTCACTTAGCCCAGAGTGCTTTGGAACCTCAGCCTGCGCCCTTCACGGAAGCCAAGCCGTCCACACAAGCTCCTGTCCTAAGCTGGAGAAACCCTGGACGTGTGGACTCTGCAGTGGGCTTCTGGGCTGTGCAAAGCCCTCCACTGTGACCAGGGAGCAGAGGCTGCAGGCTGGGGACAGACGGTGCTGTTGGGGTGCCCCGGTCCCGAGCAACACTTGCGTTTGCGTTTCACAGTCCGCATTTGGAAAAGCGCTGGCTGTGCCCTGCTGCCCGCATGGAGTTGGCGCCGGGGCTGGGTGTGCAGGGCGCCCCCACCTGTTCTCTGGTTCTCACCGTGGCTGGCAGCTGCCCCACAATTTCCAGTTTGTTTTCTTGCCACATAATTGTGTGGGCAGCTCGGCGAACCTTCTGTCCCTGCCAGTGTCTCATTGCCCGCCCCTGGCGGAGCGGGTCACCGTGCCTCGCCGTGGCCATCTGGATCCACTCAGCGTCTCGGTGCCGCTCAATAGGGTTACGCTCTGCCCTCTTCACGTGAATCTGATTACGGTGGACACGGAGCCGCGTGTGCCTACCCATGGGAGAGGCTTAGGGGTGGCCGGCGTGGGAGCAGAAGGCTGGGGGAGCGACTCATGTCCCCAGAGTCCCCAGGGTGGGAGGGGCTCGCTCTAACTCAGCCGCACTGGGCTGGCACCTCCTGCCACACTGGCCGCCCTGGCTGCAAGGGGGCCTGTGACATGTGACCCTCAGCGAGGCCTCCCCCGGCCGGGGACTATGGGCCTCGCCGATGGCCGTGAGGAAGAGCAAGTCCTCCTTAGGACGACGCAGCCACGCGGGGCCCTTCTAGGACCATGAGCAGCTTGGCCTTCTGCTTTGTGACGGCTCAATGTGTGAGGCCCTGCCATGGGCGGCGAGAGCCCTCAGTCTTCTCTGTCTCTAGACGCCGGGGTGAAGAGTGAGGCAGACCAGGATTTTGGTTTTACCAAGTGACCTGGGGGTGTCCCCCTCATGGGGGACCTATTTGCTCCCTCTGATGGATGGGGATGGGCTGGTCTGCCCCAGAGCTCTCGGCCTGAGACCCTGAGCTTGGCCCTGGCCAAGGGCTGCCGAAGGCCGGAGCTGCCCTCAGGGCCAGCGTGAGCCTGGACGCGCCCCAGCCCCCACTGCCTGTGTGCAGGAGGGTGGCTGCGCAGGGACCGCTCACCCGACCAAGCGTGGCCAAGGCACGGGGTCCCCTCAGGAGGTATTGACATTCAGAGCCGGGAGCCAGAGGGGGCTGATTGGCTTGGGGGGGGTGCCCTGCTCTCTGGAGCCAAGACGTGCGGCTCTCGGCTACCGCGAGAGATTCCCCTGCGGTGTCGCTCGCGGCTCATCAGCCCAACTGTTCCTCCTGCCAGAGCTCCCTGGCAGCAGAGGCCATTTCGCGAAACCAGGCCGTGCCAAGGGCCTCCCTGTGGCCACTGCTGCTCCCGGCTGGGAGACAGACCCCGACTTCAGGCCTGAGCAGGGAGTAGTTCCCCATCTGGTCTTGGAATGTTCCAGAACTCTGGCTGCACAGGCCTTGTCTGCCCCCGTCCCTGGGTCCACCTAGCCCACCCTGCACCCTCCAGGACCCTCCATGTGCAGCCCGCGCCCCAGGCCCGCTGTGTCTGACCCTCACAAGCGGTTGTTGGGCACCTGCCATGTGCGAGGTGCCCTCCCGGATGGGGTGAGCTGGGGAGCAGAGGGACAGAGGGACAGGCCAGGAGGGGACGGCTGTGACAGGACCCAGGGAGCACAAGGTGCAGCCTGGGGACGGGGTGCTCGCTGGATGGGGGTGCTTTACGCAGAAACTCAAGGCCTGAGGGCCATGGTGAGACGGCGCAGGGTGGTGGGGGGAGGCAGCTGCAGCCACGTTGCATCTGGGACTGCTCTGCACGCGGGCAGAGCCGAGCAGGGGCCAGGGAGGGCCAAGACACCGTCTGCACTGGGGGACACACGGGGCAGGGTGAGGTGGGAGCTGGGGGGCAGGCGTGGGGTGGGGGCGGGCAGAGGACACAGCTCTCCACAGGTCCGGCCCCTCTGTGGGTCTCCCCCCAGTCCTGTTGTGGGGCTGGGTCCACAAAGGTCCTGGCTCCAGCTGCCCTGTGCCCGGCACCCAGCCCCTTGCTGGGAATGGGCACGAGAGGCCCACGGTGCTCACACAAAGCCAAGAAGCCTGACCGTGAGCAGAGGTGCGGCCGTGGCCAGCAGGCCCTCAGCCTCGGCAGAGGGAGCCCTGTGGACGCCCACGCCAGCGTCCTCCCTCCGGGCACGTGTCCTGGGACGGGGCTGGCAGGTGTTTTCTGTAAAGGGCCAGAGAGCAAGTGATTCTGCTTTCCCCGCCAGGTGCACTCTTGCACAGCTTGGCTGCTGCAGTCAAAACTCCGCCAGCGTGGTGAGCAGGCAGGCTGTGCGCCAATAAAGCTTTATTTATAACTACGGGGGCTAGATTTGGCCATAGCTGCAGTTTGCTGCCCCCTCCTGGAAGGCTGTGACCATGGGACACACTTGGGCATGCAGATCGCAGCACCAACTGTCCGGGAGACACTGAGACCAGCCTGAGGAAACCTGGACAAGGCCTGTGCACACAGCCTGCACCTGCTCCCGGGGCTACGGAGCAGGAAGGAGAGGGGCCGGAGGCCTGTCGGCCAGTGTGACGGTGTCCTCACCCCGCCCTCCTGCTGGGGGCAGTGACGCCCGATTCCAGGTCGGGCCCTGGGCCCCAGACGGTAGCGCACATGGCTCACGGGAGACCCCGGCCACTCCCAGGGAAGCCGTCCCCCAGGCTTTTCTTAAAGCCTTTCTCCCCTTTTCCCTCGATCGTCCAACACGTGGTTTAAAACAGCCCCACGAGTCGGGTGCACTTGGCTGAAGCACAGGCAGGTTGCTCTTGTGTTGAATCTGCCCCTTCGGCCTGAGCTGGGCGCCCCGTGCGGCTCCACCTGCGGCCGCTGCGGTGTCGGTCCCTGGAGCTGCACACGGGAGTGAGTCCCTGTGGTTGAATGACCTTCCCCGCACGTCTCCTCACTGCTAACGGTCTCAGAGTCCTCCTCACACCTTTCATCCGAGGATTTGAGTCTCTGTCCCCGTGGAAATGTCCTAGCTGAGACCATCTTGTCCCGCACCTCCATCTTCCTGGAGGCACTGGAGGCCGAATTCCCGCTGGAGCTGTCAGTCACCAGCTGTGACTGCTTGTCGGGCACGGACGAGGTGTCCGAGAAGCGGCATCTGTGGAGTAGACAGCAGCACAGGCGTCCCGGAGCCTCCCTTGGCCAAGCCTGGACACCGGAGGACGGGGCCAGCGATGCCGCGGTCTGCCCTGCAGGCAGGCGCCGTGCACCGTGGACATGCCAGGGCGCCCAGGGGACGAGCTGTTGCTGCTCTTGCGGCGTGGTCAGAGCTCGTGGCTGGGATGTGCTGGCTTGCAGGCAGGTGGCTGGGCACTTGCGTGCACCATGCCATCCGTGGCAGCAGGCGGGATTGGTCAGCCCCACGAGGCTGCTGCTGCTTCCTTCCGGCCAGTCTGTTGCCATCCTTGCCAATGGCTGGGCCAGGAGAGACCAGGTCTCTGGGACTACGGAGGCTATGGGGGGACGATCCACAGCAGAGCCGGGGCCTGGGGACAGGGCGTGCTCACGGCTGATAGCTGCCAGGGTCCCCTGTGGGCTGGGACAGATCTGATTGGCCTGGCCATTTCCCCGTGAGACCCATGCGTGGTTCAGGCTGTGTCCCTGGCCCAGATGCTCCGTGGTCCCCAAGTGCCGGTAAGTGGCACTCGGCTCGCCCCGGCACCGCAATGCCCGTGTCCTCATGGTCACCAGAGGCTGTATTGTCATGAGTGCCTTGGCCATGGGTATCATCTCAGGTCGGGGAGGAGTCTCCCTATATAGCCTGGTCTGTGGGGCAGCCGGTCACTAGAGACCTGCCCATCAACACGACTGTCCTGTTTCCCTGCCAGCCACTCAGCCAGGACAAGGTGGTCTCCAGAGAGCCAGGCGGTTTCTCCTGCACCAGGCTGCCCTCCCTTCACGGTGGGCCCCGGCTGCCCCCCGCAAAAGAGGTGGAGTCTGTCGCCTGCCCCATGGCTGGAGGCACCAACCCTACCAGCCTCACGCTCGGATGGGGCTGCCTGCGTGTGAGGAGCCCTGCTTGGTCTCTGGGAGGGAGGGGCCAGGCCCAGTGAAGCCACCAGATGTCCGAAGTCACAAGAGTGACAGCTGCGCTGCCCAAATTGCCATTCACAGGATCATGAGCAAATAAATAATTACCATTTTAAGTCAATAAGTTTGGGGCTGTTTTGTTACACAGCAGTGTGTTTCTGACTTATCTGTCATTCTGTGTCCTCTCTGGGGAGGAACACCCTGCTCGAATGGCGCACAGTCCCCCGAGGGCTGACGAGGAGACTGGGGTGTCCTCCTGCCTGCTCCGTGCGGGCGAAGTCAGAACTGGGCCCATGCAGAGCAGCCCCGGTTCCGGGCGTGCTGACCCAGGCCCTGCGCGGAAGGGACGAGTTTGGGGACAAACTTCCCACTGGGCTCATACCCGGCTTTCATGATCTCCAGGCTGGTCGCCCCGAGGGGCGGCAGTCAGCACCGCCGGGCTCCGAGCAGTCCTCTTTGTAAGGTCAGGAGCGGCTGGTACAGACCCCAAATCTGGGACTCAGACCAGACCCCCCGCCACCGAGAAACCTGCACCAGCGACCGCCGGCCGGAGCCCTGCCCCTGCCCTTCGGCCTCACGGTTCCTCCGGGACCCTCGCTGCAGCAGGGGAGGGCACTGCACCCCTGCCAGCTCCCCGCAGCCCCTGCCCACCCAGCCTCCAGCCGCACCGCCCCACACGGAGGATCTAGTCCCTCACGGCGTGTTTGTCTCAAAGAGATAATTGTTCATTTGCTAGACTTGGAGCGTGTCCAGGTGGCAGCGCTGGGGCTTTTGCCAACAGGCAACCCAGGCAAGGTGCTCGGAGGACAGCAGAGGACACGATCGGATGTCGATTGCTCTGTCCCCACCAGGGCCCCTCGTGGAGCCGTGGCCCCACCTCCTCCGCCAGCCCATGATCGTGGCCATTTGGCCATCTGCATAACTGTGAATGGGGCAGCCGGGTCCCAGCCTGATCTCCCATGTCCCCCTGCCCCTCTGTCCTCTGCCCCTCAGCTGAGGACCTCGCAGGCCAGGTGGTCCCCCGGGCGCCAGGCAGGGGTAGAGCCTGGCATGGAACTGGTAGCTGCTCAGAGCCGAGGGTCTGGCTTCCCTTCCGTGCACACACCACCCTCGGGCGGAGGCCCCTTTGTTCTCATGGATGCTGCCCATCCCCCAGGGCTGGTGTCCCTCCCTGCTTCTCCCTCCGTCCCTCCCCTCCTGTCCCCCGTCTCTGCCTCCGTCTTTGTCTCTGTCTCTCTCTCCCTCCCTCCTCTCCTCAGAAGTGACCCCCACGGCCCCCAGCATTGCCGGGGGACACAGCCCGGGGTCAGTCCAGTCAATCACAGCCGACTTCCTACAACTTCTCTTTCCGAGGGCGGAAAAGCTGAAACGGACCGTGGGATTCCCACCTGGGGACCTGCCAGCAATGGCTCTCTGCCCAGGAGAAACACAACTGTCCCCAGAAATGCCCATCGGTGCCCAGAAAGGAGCACAGCTCGTGGTGTCAACCGACTGCTTCGGGCGGGATCGAGGCCCCTCTCCGCTGAGCGTCATTTCAGCCTCCCGCAACTTAGGGGCGCCCCTGTGGCAGGCACCTGTGGGAGGAGGTGCACCTCCCTGCTAGGGGGTGATTGAGACGCACTCTCCCTGACACATCTTCTCCCCAAAGACACCCTCCCTCACGCAGCGTGAGACATTTAGATCACTTGGAATTTGCAAGTCCAATGCCAACATGAATATTCAGAGCGCTGGCTGCTTGGATACCACCGGGCCTGGGTGGCCACGCCTCTGTGCGTGATGTGGGAGTCCCACCGTGTGGTGGCTTCTCACGGAAGAACGTTCCAAGGCTTGAAAGCTGTCAACTGCCAGAGACCCCTCTCACCCAGTTGTCAGCAACGTCCTCCGCCGGGGCCACCCTGCCGTGCATTCCCTGACCCTGAAAGGGCAGGAGAGACGGCAACCAGAGAATGACCCCAGCCGGGTCAGGGTGGGGGCAGAAACAGGGCCGCGGGAGCCTCCCGTTAGATTTAGACTATTTCTCAAACGTAAGTGGCTTTGGGGAGTCAAGGGCTCCCTTGGCCACAGCCCTGGCCAGGCCCCTGGGCGTGGGCTGGCCTGGGACACCCCCGAGCAATGAGTTGTGCCTGGTTCCTCCGGCAGGGACAGGGCAGGAGGGCAGACGGCGGCCGCATGTCAAGAGCTTGGAAGGAGGAGCCTGGAGCGGACCCCGTGGCAGTGCCGGGGACGCGGGAGGAACATCTGACTTCCCGTGGCAGCCACATGCCTGCCAGCCCAGGGCAACCACGGACCCGTTTCTGCCCTGCCACGGCCGTCCTCCAGCCTACAGGGTGGAGATGCGCATGTGTCCTCAGCTCAAAGGCCCAGCTGCCTGGGCATGGGGACACTCCACTTGAGCCACAGCAGGGTAGGGTGGCCCCGGGAAACTTCCTGCTTAAACCTCACAGTTGCTCAGAGAAGTCTGGAAATCTCCTGCGGGAAGTGCTAAGAGCCAGCGGAACTTCATCTAGAAACAGCAACACAGGGGCCCGTGTCGCACCAGGTGGGGTGGTCAGCGCTCTGCAAAGGCCACCTCATCGACAGTGTCGATGGGGAAACTGAGGCTGTGAGGTAGTCGCCCAGCTAGCAAGTGTGTTCAGGCCACCCGTGCCCAGCTTCCAGGACCTGGTTCTGACAGCTGGGGGGCTGGTTCTCCCACCCCCTCCCTCCCAGACTCGGGCAGGGGTGCTGTGGATGCGAGCACAGGACGCAGGGGAACCCAGGGCACACGCTGGGGGCGACGGTGGGCTGGGAGCTGCCCAGCCGGGACGTTTGCTGTTGCTGCTCGGCCGGATTCACTTTGGTTCCTTTTATTACGGGGAGGCCCAGTTGCGGGCGGAGCAGGAGGAGGGGGCGGCCATAACTGTAACCGCCAGGCGGGGCCCCTCCAGCCAGGGGCTTCCTCTGGGGCGCCCAGGCGAGGAGCCAATGCTGACAGCTTGCCCCGTTCCCCGCCCCACACCCGATTGCGGGGGCTGAACACACACTGCAGCCCACCATGCTCTGGAGTCCTCCGCAGCCACCGGGACAGGCTGAGTGTCATAGCTCATGGCTGCTGCCTGCCGGTGGCTCAAGTCAAGGGAGCAAGAAGAGTGAGCAGCGATGGACCCAGCAGCAGCCATGGGGATACCAGGCTGACAACGCAGCCTGTCTCTGGACACGGGTGGGACAGGGAGGTGGAGAGGACCTGGGCTGAGGGGACAGAAGGATGCTGCCCAGTCAGGCTGGAGGCTGGAGGCAGCTGTTGGCGTCCCTGTGCCTCAGCGGGAAGGTGGGGACGTTGCTTCTGCTTCGTAGTGTCACCACGGGACTTACTGAGGCTGGGTATGGAAGGTGACGTCCGCTGGGCCTCCCTGCACCCTCTCCCCCCATGGAGGGAAGGCCACAAGACACCCAGTGCCGGGTCTTGTCTTGGCTGGGCCTGGGAGCTGTTCTAGGTAATTAGAACAGCTAATGAGTTAGGGGCTGCTCCTGGGGCCTGTGAGGTCACATCTGGCCCCTCTTGTTCCTCCTTTGCATTTATCGAGGGGACCCACCCCTCTCCACCGGGGACCAGGGAGCCCCGTCCCGTGCGGGGGGAGCCACAGAGCCAGGCGGGCAGCACTGACCATGAGCTCTCGTGGCCGGGAGAGCTGGCCTGGCCGCTTCGTCTCTGCCCTCATGGCCCAGTGGGGAGTGACCACTGGCCCCAAGAAATGGGTCCATAGGACCCGGGGGTGCGACCTAATTAAGGAAAAGTGTCTGCAGATGTCATGAAGGGTCTCGAGACGAGATCACCCGGGATTGGGTGGACCCAAATTTAACGGCAACTGTCTTTAGAAGACGCAGGGAGAAGCCGTGTGAAGACGGAGGCAGAGGCTGGAGTGCTGCAGGCACAAGCCGGGGACGCCTGGAGCCACCAGGGGCTGGGAGGGACCAGTAAGGACCCTCCCCAGTGTCCCTGGAAGGAGCAGCCCTGGGGCCCCTGGCTGCAGACTCCCAGCCTTGGGAGCGGTGAGAGGCCGTGGTTCTGACTGGCCTGGCTGTGGCACTTCGCAGGGGCGGCCCCTGAGACCAGTGCGTGCGCTCGCGGGACCCTTGGAGGTTTCTGTGGCCCCACGACAGCAGAAGCACAAAAGGTGTCTGGGGTTAGAGCTGTCAGGTCGGGGATATCCACCCCGCGGCTTTAAGTGGGAGCTTTCTGAGCGTCTCCTCGCTGATCTGAGACAAATGCAGGTATTTTTAATACGTTAGACAGGCTCCTTTTAAACAAGCTGTCAGGGAAATTAACTGCAGGAAGTTTAATGGGTGTTAACCTTGTCTAAGTGCCCTGCAATTACCAGCTGCTCATCTGCGGCGAGTGAGATGGGGTGGGGGCCTCGGAGACCCCTCCTGCTCCAGAGACGCGTCCTCCGGCTTGGGGTTCGCTTCCCGACCCCAGTCAGTGCCCTAATGTCTGAGTGGCTGCCTGGCGCTTGTCCCCGACTTTCCCGGCCCCTGAGGGCACAGAGGCCCCTGCTGTCCTGGGGTGGGGAGGCGACCAGGACTGTGGCCCCTGAGCCTGGGGCCAGGGCCCAAGCGCCCCCATCTGCCCCTCCTCCCAAAGTGCAGTCCAGCCCCAGGCAGTGGCCCAGGTCCCCAGAGAGGACAGTGCCCTCGGCCACACGGGCTTTAGAGCCGGGCAGACTCCAGGGCCCCAACCTCATGCCAGGCCTGTGGGCACCACAGCACTTTTCGGCGTGGGACCCCCACCCGCCTCCTATGTGCAGGCTGCAGCCGCGTGGGCACAGATCTTGCTCATGGTCCTGTCTGTCCTTCCGCTACAGCCGACCTGCCATCATGAGAAGACCACCTGGAGAGCACCCAGTGAGCCAGCGTGGTCACCTGGAGCCGTATCCAGAGAAACCCCAGTGTGTCCCCCCGGCCTGGCTCTGCCTCCCCCAGCCCAGCAGGGCAGCAGGACACTGAAGGGCAATGCTGGGGCCTCCCCACGCCTGGGACAGGCCAGAGAGGGGAGGTTCAGGCCTCCTGGGAAGTCCCCTGGGCCCGAAAGACCCCTGCCCCCGCCTGCAGCTTCCATCCTTTGAGGGTCCAGGCTGGGGTGAGCTGGGTCTGGGGATCCTGGGGGCAGCCCCTGGGGGACTGGTTCGGCCCAGATGTGACGGCTTCTCCCTCATCTCCAGGCAATAAATCGCAGCCCAGGACAGCCGCTTCCTACTGTGCACATCCTGTCGGGCTCGCCGCCGAGGCTACGGGTTACAAACGGGCCAGCCCCTGGCCGCCTCTGGAGCTGCTGCCTGGACGGCTGATGCTCTGCTCCCGCTGACACAACCCAGACCCGCGCTCCGTCCCCTGACACTCGACACCCGGGAGCTGGGGGCTCGTGGTCTTGCCAGACAACTGGGGAACGATCCCGGGACAGTGGAGTCCCGCTGCTGTGAGATGTTGGAACTCGATAACTCCCCACCAAGAATTATTCCCAAACAGCTCCGGTGCTCTCTGAACTTTGAGAGGCTGGGAGTGTGGTTTTATTTTAAAGAGAGGAACTGTTTTTGAGTTTTAAGAGCACAAAACTCTCTGAAGAACGCTCTTAACCTTTAAATATGTCAAAAGAGAGTTACTGAAATTTACAATAAATTCACCTTTTAACAGACAAGGGCCAAAAAACGTTTAAGTCCAAACAATGTTGCTCTTTTTCATAAGCCTCCAGTGTGAGATTTACTCAAAGCCTTGGGCTTCATGTTTCTAGGATAACTGCGCTTCTTTGTTATGTATTCTTTTGCAACATTGTTTTAATAATTCCTTTGAGCTAACATATTTTATCATAAGCTGCCTCAGATATTGTTGGAAGTAGCCAGTGTTGAAAATCTACAGATGACTGTTCCTGGGGTCCTGGACTAGCTCTCCTGCCGTAAACAGCTATAAAGTTGCACACACGTGTTGGCCAATTGTGTTCGGACCCTGGGAAAGTCTCAAACTGTGGCCCTGCGGGGACACACACATAGTCACCTATGTCCCTGCCTGGGGAGCATTTTCTGGATGGAGACATAGGGGCCGAGGTCCGGGCAGAACTAGCTACCTAGGTAGGAGGCAGAGGTCAGACTGCGGCTGGGAAGTGGTTTCAACCTGCACAGCAGCTCCTGGAGAGGGGTCTGCATGTCGGGGGTCCTCAGAAGCCTGCGGGGTCTTCCTGGGGCTCTGGGCTGGACGGCTGAGCCCAGAGACCAAGACGTTGGGAGCTTATTGGAGGCAGCTGGCGATTCCAGCAGAGATGGTCACACAACAGTGTGAATGTACTTAATGCCACTGAACTGCACACTTAGAAGGGTTAAAGTGGTAAACGTTATGTGAAGTACATTTTACCACAATAAAAAATCACGTCATTCACCATGTTAACTGAATAACGAAGAAAAACCGTATGACCATACTAATAGACACAGAAAAATCATTGCACAAAATTCAACATGATTTAAAAAAACTCTTAGGAAACTAGGAATAGAAGGGAACTTTCTCAATTTGATAAAGAGCTTCTACTAAAAACTCAAACTAAAAGCTTCAGACTTGATTATAAAGACTCAAGACTTTCTCCCTAAGCTCAGGAACAAGGAAATGACGCCTGTCCTGGTCATCGCTGTGCTCGAGCCGCAGCCGGAGCAACGGAGCAAGGAAAGGAAATAAACGAGGGAGAGCGGAAAGGGTGAGCTCTGTGTCCACAGACGACACTACTGACTACTGGAAATCCCAAGGAACCCACAGAAACCTTCTAGAATTAATAAGAGTGTTTATCACGGTTGCAAAATACAAGATCAATATACAAGTTACATTTGTATATGTTAGCCAAAAAACCATCAGAAACAGAAAATTTCGAAAAAAGAAGTACCATGTGCCACAGCACCCAAGACATGAATCCTTCAGAACAAATCTAATAACATACCAGTAGGATCTGCCTGCTGAGAACTACCGCTGATAAAAGAAATCGGAGAAGCACTAAACAAATGGGCAGATGTCCTGCATCACGGATCGGAGGGCTGATGTCAGGAAGCCGAGTCTCCCCTGTAGGTTAACACAATCCCAATCAAGATCCCAGCCGGGATTTTGTAGACACTGACAAGCCAGTTCTAAAATTCACGTAGACTGTAGAGGACCTGGAATAGCCAGGGCAAGTTGGAAGGGACGGGGACATGCAAGACTCACGCTACCCGCAAGACCTGCTGTGGCGCTACGGTAATCACGGCGGCGTGGACTGCGGACACCGGACACGCAGATCACGGGGACAGATGGGAGCCGGGATATGGACCCCGCAGACAAGGTCGGCTAAGGCGCAAAGAACCTTCGATGGAGAAAAGATCCATCTCTTCACAAGAGGCGCCGGAGCATTTGTATTAACCGTGTGCAAAACAAAACGCGCGCATAGACCTCACGCCCTACAGAAAAGCTAACTCGAAATGGCTCACAAACATCAGTTAAAACAATCAGACTTCTAGAAGACAACATAGACGAAAATCTTCGTGACTCTGGATGAGGCATTGAGCTCTTAGACACAAAGGCATGACCCGTAAAGATTTCAGACATGTCGGACGTCATCGAAATGACGACCTTTTGCTCTGTGAAATACGACGTCAGGAGTATGAAAATATGTGCACAGACGGGGAGAAAGTATCTGCAAATCACACAGGTGACAAAGGGCTTGTACGCAGAATGTACCTGGAAACGCTCAAGACTCAGCCAACAGGAAACAACCACCCAATTTTAAAAATGAGCAACTGGAACGGACACTTTGCCGAAGAAGAAATGCGGATGTCAAAAAAGCACAGGAGAAGACGCCTAATACCGCGAGTCACTGGGGAAACTGAAACCGCCAGATACCACTGCAAGCCTATCCCAGTGGGAGAACGAAAGCAAACCAAAGCCAGGACGTGCCGATACCAGGACGCAGGACGCAGAGTGACAGACACATTGCTGGGGACGTTCCGCGTGGACGACCCGAGGGAAACGGGGTTTTCACCTGGGAGACGCCGGCGTCCCCTGCACAGGTACACGTACACCTTCTGTGCGGCCCAGACATCCGGCTCCTGAGTCCTTACTCGCCAGACGTGGAAACACACATTCACACGGAGTCCCGCGTGTGAGTGATTGTAGCTGCTTTCCTCACAATCGCCCAAACCGGGGAACATCCCCATGTCCGTCAACGGGCAAACGGGGAGACGAGATGTGCGGCCCCCACGCTGCGACTCTTCCTCCACAACAAAAGGCACCAACTGCTGGCGCAGGCGCGTGAATGAGCCTCCAGTGCGTACGTGACGGCGGGGTCTGACCCGAGGTCCCTCTGCACCTCCTGCTCTGCCTGGATTTCATCATCTGGGTCACCCTGAGAGCCCAGCAGGGGTGGGGAGGATGTGAGGCGGGGCGGGGTCCATCTGGGCCTCCCGGACCCTCTGCAGCCCTCCACACACTCACCCCTCCAAGGGCCTCCCCAGGGCGCCCCATCCTGCCTTGACAGCCTTTGGGGACAAGGTCCTAGACCTTCCCCACGTGTGACACCCGGGGGGAGCTGCAGGAAAGGAGAACCGGTCGGCGGTTGCCGGGGGCTGGCGTGGGGGGCCGCAGGGCAGGGGAGCAGCGCCAGGGGTGGCGGGACTGGGTTGTGTCCCCTCCCACGGGGCTTACACGGCTGTGCCTCGGTCAAAGCTCACAGACGTAAACAAGCAAAACGGTGACTCTTAATGCTTGTAAATTGAAAAATAAAATTAAAACAAAGAAAAATGTGGCTCTATATTAAATTGCCCAACCACTTCTTTGCTGCCTTCCCCACCCCCACCTGGTCTAGGCCACCCCGGTCACTCGCCTGGGATCTGGCAGCAGCTTCCTCACCATCCCCCGGACCCAGGTGCGAACAGGCCGGCAGAACAGTCCCTTGAGACACCAGTGACGTCACGGCTCTGCTCGGGCTCCCGGGGCTACTCAGGTTCTCTAGTTAGAAGCCGCAGCGTGGGTACGTCATCTGCCCGCGCCGCCCGCCCCGCGCTGCACTCACTCCCTCCGGCCACGCCAGCCCCCCGGCCGTCCCTGCGTCCTCCCGACACCTGCGCAGGTGCCCTGCAGTCTCCCAGGCGCCTTCCCGACCTGGACCCTCCCCGCACTTGTCACTGTCTACTGCTCACATGTCGTCCCTGTTTGCTTATTTCCCATCTTCTCCGGTGGGAGGTGAGCTCCGCGGGGGCAGAAACTTTGGCCAGTTTTGCTCGCTGACGTCCCCGCTGTGCCTGGCACGAAGCAGGTGCTTGGTGAGTGAACGAAGAACAAATGAAGGAAGGAGGAAGGTGGGGAGGAAGGGAAGGATGTCATCCCACGCTCTCAAAGGAGAAGTCCCCCAACACGGGTGCTGGAGAGGCCTGGCCCAGCCGCGGCCTCCAGGCTGCAAATGTTTCTCAAAGAAGGTGGACAGACGCTGACCAGGGCCCGTGGCTCCCAGACCTAATCGGCGTGGGAACAAGGCTGGGGCTCCCTGCAGCGTGCACGAGTGTGGATGACGGACTCACGCAGGGAGAGCTCCCCTGGGAGCAGAGCAGCTCTTGCACCCTAGCGGCACAGCGCAAGGCCCGTCTCTCGGTAAGTGCGGCCGCCGGCATTAGCAACGCTATCCGCGTGTCGGTTCCTTACCGGGTCCCAGGCATGGTCCCAAGTGCATTGACTCACTAAACCACAGAAGAACCCTCATCTCTAGTCAGCTGGTGGGGAAAATGAGGCACAGGAGGTTGGGCTGCTTGCCCAGGGTCCCGTAGCCAGCGTGAAGCTGGGGCTTGAAGGAGGGCTGCGCTCCCTGGCAGGGCAGCGGCCGAGTGGCGCCCCGGGGCAGGCAGACCCCGCCGCGTGACCTCAGGAACACCATCCCCTCCAGGTGCCGAGAACCAGGACCCACGTCCCCCTGTGCTGGTGACAGCGGCCGGGCGCTCCCCAGGTGCCTCTGGTCCGTTTGGGCCTTTGCGCCCCTCGTGGCTGCCCAGGGCAGGGGGACCTCCAGGAGCCCAAAGGCTCATCGGTGACAGCACCTCGCCACCCAGCGCAGCGTCGGGGGACGGCACCGCGGGGCTCTCTTAGCTGTGCAACCCCCACCACAGCCACAGCCTGACCAGAGCATCAGTCACCCGCGGTGCCCGGCACCCCCGGCCACGCGCCCCTCCCCCTGCTGCTTCCTGCCCTGTGCTTGGCCCTCCCAGAATGGTGTGAGATGGGGGCCACCGTTGCCCCAGGTCTGGCTTGTCTCAGAGTCTGTGACGTGGGATTCCACGGGTGTGAGTCACCCGAGTCACCAGGAGAGAAAGTAGAAGAGAGGTCGCTGGGGCCGGGCGAGGTGTTTAGTGGGGACGGAGCTTCGTTTTGGGGAGATGAGAACGTTCTGGATGGTGGTGAGGGAGGCGCAGCCACGCAAAGGTGCCTGACAGCTCGGAACTCGCCCGGACAAACAGTCCAAACGGCACATTGTCTGTTACATGTGCTTCACCACCATGTTTTGAAAAGGGAAAGTGTGAGAAAAACATACAAGCTCCTAGATGACCAGATGGGACTTTATTTTTTATTTCTATGGTTGAGGAAAACCAGGCGGCTCTGCCTTCTGACATTCACGCCTCACGCCGGCCCTGCACGCTCCGGAGCTCCGCCCAGCCCGGGGACTTCACCGCCGCTGAGCCTGCGCTACCTCCCAGGGCAACCTCCCGTGGAAGTGCTGCCAGGTGCTGAGCTCCGAGGTCACCAGACCTGGTCTGGGGTGACCTGCTCGCGGGGTGTTGGCTAGCACAGGGCAGCCGCTCCCCCCGCACGGCCCCTCAGCACCGCAAGGCTGCAGACGGGGCCCCAGGACACACTGTCCTTAGAACGCGTCCTCAGACAGCTGTCAGTCTGAGCGCAGGGCGTCCGGGAGAGCTGACATCTGGTCCCAACGCAGAGCTGGGAATGCAGGGGCTAGGGTATGTCACTCCTCCAGGACTGCAGCTGGGTCTGAACCAGCCGTGGCCAGCTCCGGGCCCCTCGTGCACCCTCGGGAAGCAGCAGAGGGTCGGGCCGGATGCCCTTGGCCGGGGGCACCCCCGGGCTCCGTCCCTGTCCGGCCGAGGTCCCTCTGCGGTCCTCACCCTGCAGTCTCTTGCCCAGCCCCCGGGGCACAGGCCAGGCCCTTCCTCCTTCCAGGGCCTCCGAGCCCCAGTCTGAAGGCAGATTTCACTAACCAGTTCCGTCCTGCCTGCATCTGGCATCCTCGCCTTTAGAAAACTCCTAATTACAAAGTCTTCACACACGCACAGAGCGTCATTAATGCACAGTACCGACTCCAAGTCGAGCTTGTCTCACCCGCAGCCTCCTGTGTCCCCCTCCTTGGCCCCGCTTCAATAACCCTGAGATGCCACATCGCTGCCTGCAAGTGCGTCCGCGGTCCCGCATCACAGACCCCTCCACCGCACTGTGGCACGGGAGGAGGCCACAGCCACGCAGCTGCCCCGTGCCTAGGCCCCACAGTCTGGGGACGTCGTCACCGTTTCTTGGTGTGAGGATGGGTCACCGCGGCTGGCCGGTGCGTCCCTGAGTCTCTGACACCCGCAGGCCCTGCTGTTCATTCGTGGGACAGGCTGGAGGTTTGTCCTGAGCCTTCCTGGCGGGGAAGCCTTGCCAGCTGCAGCCTGATGGCGTGTTCGCCGGGCCCCACTGAGCTGGCAGCCGCGTCTGGAGCTGCACCAGACTCAGCTTCGATTGCTCTTCGCCCGGGGGGCCCTGTGAACCCCACGACCTGGCCCCTGACTCGCCACCAACAGCTGCTGAGGAGCCATTAAACGGGGCCCGGCGCTCTTGCTCCCGTGCCGAGTGGCTGAGCCGTCCTGCACCGAGACCCGCCCTCTCCTGCCCTGCGCCGTCCTAAAGAAAGGCAGGAAAATGCCCGATCCCCTCCCAAGGGCCACGGATTTCCAGGCGAGGGCGTGTGCAACCCCTTCCCTCGCGCCAACTGCACTCCACACCTCGCCCCGGAGCTGCAGACTCGAGAACTGTGGCCACGCGTGGGCGCCGTCCTGGGGGTCCACTGCCCGCCCCTCCTTGCAACAGTCTCTGTCCCTGTGGGACCCGCACAGACTCCTTTTACAACTTTCCCATGCAAAAAAAAGTTCTGAACTGCAGAGGGGTTGTGAGGAGGGCACCGGGTCTGCGGGTCCCAGCACCTTGCTTCAGCCGACGGTCCCCACACTCTCCTTCCTGAACCACTGGGAGTGAGCGGGAGATACCACACTGCTTGGCCCCCAAACAGCCGGTGCACGTTTCCCCAGGACAAGGGTGCAGCCTGAGGAGCAGCCGCTGGGGCAGCCCCGGGCACAGTCCAGGCCTGACCGCACTAGAACCAACTTTCTCTCCCGCGGAAACAGGTCCTACTGGCTCTCCCTCCTGGAATCTGCCAGCCCTTGATGGCCTGGGTGTCCACAATGTCACCTTGAGACCTGTCTGCTATGGGCAGGGGGTGTGTGACGCCAGCTCCCGGCACGCAGCGGGCCAGAGGGGGCTCCTCCGAGCTCCCCTGCCCCGGGAGGGAGGAGGCCGGGCCGCCGGAGTCCAGGTTTGATCCCAGCGCGGAGCAGGTCTGTTTGGGCTAAACACAGACAAGCTTTTCTGAGCAATAAGGGACAAGGCCGCAGGCTGAACCCGGGCTCGGCACTAATGAGCTGTGATGAAAGGGCCTCGGCGGCCGAGGGTGGCAGAT
The DNA here is from genome assembly GCA_963574885.1 of Lepilemur ruficaudatus. Lineage (NCBI taxonomy): Eukaryota > Metazoa > Chordata > Mammalia > Primates > Lepilemuridae > Lepilemur > Lepilemur ruficaudatus. The sequence continues at coordinate 26,023 of CAUYRT010106274.1, forward strand.
CTGATGGACTTGCGCCTGGTGATGTGGCAGGGCTTGCTCTGATGTGCGCCGTGTGGCGGGGTCTCTGAAAACCGTTCCCAGGGACATGCCCTGCTAAGTCAGACCTGAGCTCACGCATGTGCGTGCACACACTCCAGGGGCAGTGAACACAGGACCTGCTGACATACAGTCTGTGCCAGCAGGACCTCGTCACCACTGCGGTCAAAGCTGGAGGCCAGGCCTGGACTGCAGGGGGCCACGCAAGATTCCGGGTCAGTCCACGTGGGCAGGGCCACGTGTGTGGGTCAGAACAGGGACAGGACAATCCTGGGGGATCCCGAAGGCACCCTGAAGGTCCCTGAGTCTGGCTCCTCCCCTCAGTCACCCCGCTGGCCCCGGGCACACGTCCCAGCTGCCAGCCTGGGGGTGCTCAGAGTTGGCACCAATTTTACCACCAACCACCTCGTTTCTAGACCCGACTTCTGTTTTCAAGTGTCCAGGTCAGAGTCTCACTGCTGTGGAGGGTGGCAGGCCTGTGGGGACAGGTGGGCTGGAAAGGCCAACCTGTTTTGGGAAGAGAGGCTGTTTTGATTGGCCAACACCTCCACCGGCCAAACGTGGTCAAGGAGAGGGGCACAAGGAGCAATGTCCAGCTTTGCTCGGGCCACAGTTTGGAAACAGCAGACGTTTGCCAGGATCTGCCAGACAGCCCAGCAGCCCACACGGGGACTGTACAACCCCCCAATCTGGAAACCTCCTATGATGGCAGCTGGTGGGGCAGGGGCGGGGCAGGCCCAGCCTCTCCTGTAAGGGACGCTCCTGTCACGAGCACAAAGCAGTTGGTGTGCAGGACCCAGGGAGCCTGGGCACAGCCACTAGCTTCGGATGGGAGAGCGGCCTTGTCGTCAGTCACTCCCAAGCCCCTTAAAGACAAATGTGGACGACCTTGTCCAAGGGCGCTAAGGAAGCCAGAGAGCATTCAGTGAGCGGCATCTGCCCAGGGCTGACGCTCCACAGGTGTCTGAGGGGGTTCGCACCTGAGCAGCTGGACCGGGCACACGGCACTTTGGGGGCCAAGTGATGTCGTGCAGGTGTCCAATTCTAAAGGCCCAGCAGAGAGTCCACAGGACAGGGGACATTTTGGAGGGCTGGGGCCGGGCTGTCCTCTCTCCCGGTGCTGCGTTTGTTTGCAATGATTTCGAAAGGCCACACTGCTCCTGCCAGGCCCTGGGGGACAGGAGGGGTGGGGGCTGAGTGTAGCATCTCCAGGTGGGCATTGAGCGCACGGACCCCTCGTGGTGATCTGAACTCCCGCTGCTGCCCCCAGGCCCTTCAACCAGAGCCTCTGGGCAAAGCCCCCCACAGACAGGAGCTTGAGGCAAGAGAACGAGCCTCGGAGGAGGCGGAAGGAGATTTCCCACTCTGTTTCCCGCACAGGGCCCAGCGGCGTCTGCCTCTGTTGGGGGGCAGGGGTCTCGCTGGGGTGCAGGGCTCTGACTCACCCCACCTGGAGGCTGCTTGGGAGGGGCCTCCCCATGCGGGGACCCCTGTGGCCACAAGTTGCACACACGTGGGGACGGGAGTCTGGTTCTGCCCCCATGGCCCACCTCAGTGGTGGTCGGGGGAGGGTCAGCCAGGGCCCAGGCGGTGACAGGCAGGCGGCGCCCTCCCTGGTTCTGCCATCTCCCCGCCGGGCACGCGGCCACATACCAGCTTCCGAGGCAGCCCTGGAAGTTCTGCAGGGAGGGGGCTGAGGCTGGGGCTGCCCTGGCCCCTCTGGCTTGGCAGAGAGACCCTGCCCAGACCCTTCTACCCCCGCCTTCCTCAGCCCGCCCTGGGATGGAGGAAACCCCGACCTCCAAGGCTGCCCAGGTCCTAGGGCCCAGATGCTATTCAGTGTCGTGTCTGCCCCGACTTCCCTGGTGGACACCTCCCGTCTCTCTTCCCCGCAGAAACATCGCCACCACCACGACCACCAGCAGCAGTCGTCACCTGTGTGTGTGTCCACGTGCCAGGGCCCATGCCAGCCCTTCTCACCAGGGTGCCCCAATGCTCTCCCTCTGAGGGCAGTGCCATGACTACCCAATTTTGTAGATGGGGAAACTGAGGCTAACTGGGGACCAGCCCAAGATGGCATTAGCTTCAGCTCTGACACTCAGGCTTGTGCCAAGGCAGGGCAGACCACGGCATGAGCGGCCGCTTTGGGGCATCTCTGCAGAGGAGAGGGTTGGAACCTGTTGGGGGCACGAAGCCTGCTGAGAAGCAGATGAAAAGGACCCCTCCCTTGAAAGAGGCTGACGCCAGCTTGTGCAAATCTCCGTTAGCTCTTTAGGAATTTGGAGACACCTGAGGTCCATTCACGGACCCCAGGGAGGTCACTGGCAGGGTCTCCAGCTGCCCTCAATAGAAGGGGCAGATGGGGGCTGAGCCTGGGGCGCTGGAGGGAGGGGTGGAAGGATGTCTGCCTCGCCCACTGGGCCCCTCCCTTTCCAGCCTCCCCGGGTGAGACTTTCTCAGCTCTCCACTGCTATACCCACAGGGTACCCCATGGAACCTAATTTTGGGGTGTGGGAAAGGGGACAGCCAAGGCTCCCCTGGATGGAAGGCTACTGATGTCCCCTCCAGAGACCCCACCCAGGCGCCCGGTGGCCCCTGCGTCCTCTCAGTCCTTCTCCCCCGAGAAGAGGCTGCTCACCTGTATGACGGCCTTGACGGTGGCAGTGCGGACGGTGGGCGTGCACACCAGGCCTCCGGGGTGCTGGCCGTCGGCGCTGCGGTTTTGCTGGCCCATGGTGAACAGCATGGGCACCGCCAGCAGGCCCGAGGCCAGCCAGATGGCACTGATGAACTTCTTGGTGCGGCTGCGGGACATGAGGGTCTTGGCCTTGAAGGGGTGACAGATGGCCAGGTAGCGCTCTACGCTCAGGCTGGCCACGTTGAGGGCTGTGGCGTAGGTGCAGGCGTCGCGCAGGAAGTAGTAGCCGCGGCAGACGGCGTCGCCGAAGGCCCAGGGGTGGTGCACCCAGATGAAGTTGTACAGCTCCACGGGCATGGCCAGCAGCAGGATGAGCAGGTCGGACAGTGCCAGGCTGCCCAGGTGGTAGTGCACCGTGCTCTGCAGGTGCTGCAGCGACTTCTTGCGTGCCAGCGTGAACGCCGTCACCGAGTTGCCCACCGTGCCCACCACGAAGAGCGCCAGGTACACGGCCGTCACCAGCACCTTGGAGTAGATGTCCGTGTTCACGTCCAGGTCGCTGCTGGGCGCGGCGAGGACGTTCTCCGAGACGTTGTCTGAATCGTTGCCGAAGCCCGGAGCCAGGAGCGCCGCCTGCAGCCCCGACTGCGGCCGCGGGGTGCCGGACGCAGAGCTGTTGAGGCGCATGGTGGGTGCCGGGTCCGCAGCTCTGTCCCACGCTTCCGCGGCTCGAAGTCCAGGCGAGAGCAGGCGGGTCGCAGGCGGGGACAGAGGAGGAGGAGCCCGAAGAAAGGGCGCACGCAGGAGGGCGAGCGGGGCGCCGTCTAGCCAGGAGGAGCAGTACCCAGATGGATCGCGCTGCCCCTGGCGCGCTCAGATAGCGCTCGCCGCGGGCTCTGGGCTCCGCGCTCCTCTGGGCTCCCGGCTCCAGAGCCCGCGTTTCCTCGGGCTCCCTCCAGGCTCAGCACTTGCCGCAGGCTCCAGCCGGCCTCCGATCTCCGAGCCCCCTGGTCCCGGCTGGGGCAGCAGTGCGGTCCCGAGGACGGCTCCTGGCGCCGGCAGAGCCGAGCGCACGCCCCGCTGCCCGGCGCGCTCCCCTCCTTCGCTCCGCCCCGCTCCCTCGCGCTCTCCCGCACCGCACGGCTCCGCTCGCAGGCCTCCCGCCGCGCCCGCGCCCTCCCAGCGCTGGAGCCTCCTCCTCCTCCGAGCGGGAGCGGCGCGCCCAGCCTCGGGGGCGGTGGAGGGAGAGGGAGGCGCTCAGGCTGCTGTCCCCGCCCCGCCCTGCAGGCTGGCGGGTCCCTTGCGCTCCCAGGGGCAATGCGCGCTGGGGTGAGCGCTGGGGGCACCAGGCTTCCTGGCAGGGGCAGTGGTTGGGCATTAGATATTTTCAGCCACTCTCCCCAGGGAGGCAAGCCCCCCTTCTCCTTGGTCTCCCCAAGTTATTGTACCCCGAAAGGGGAGCTGCACTCTCCTCTCCCCTCCAGCTTGCTCAGTGGGGTGAGGTGTAAAGGGGTGGGTGGGCAGGGAGGTGGCTTCCTGCTGGCAGGGCTGGGCCTCTCTGCACAGCTGGCTGGGCTGACCCTCCCTCCTGGGTGCCAGTGTGGGTGAGTGTGCAGAGCACTCAGGGCTGGGGTGGGGGCTTTGCACCGCTAAGTCTGGGAGGGGGTGAGTGAGGAGAAAGCAGAAGCATCACTCCTCCCCACGCAGCCCCCTGTGCCTGGCATCGGGGTGGTCTTGTGCTGCTGTGGGATGTGAATGGGCACCTCTGGGCCCCTTCTCTGCCTGGATTTGGTCATCTGGGTCACCCTGAGAGCCCAGCAGGGGTTGGAAGGATGTGAGGCGGGGTGGGGCCCATCTGGGCCTCCTGGACCCTCTGCAGCCCTCCACACACTCACCCCTCCAAGGGCCTCCCCAGGGCGCCCCATCCTGTCTTGACAGCCTTTGGGGGCAAGGTCCTGGATCTTCCCCATGTCTACCCAGTGCCTGGAGGGGAACGGGCAGAGGTGGCTGGGCACAAGCTTGCTGCCATCTCTGGGCCGCCCAGGGACCACTGCTGTCCCCCCGTGGGCCCTCCCCTGCACCCCTCCTGCCAGCAACTGCTCTGCATCCCCTGGAGATCCGGGTCAGGGCCTGGCTGGTGGCACCTGCTATGCTGGCAGAGGAAACCTGAGCAGGGTGTTGGGACAGGGGCTGGACCTGGCTGGGAGAAGCTGGGCTAAGGAGCTGTTGTGACCCAGGTCTCCGTAGGCTCTGTTCTCAAGCTGCTTGGGGGGAGCTATTCCACCCAAGCCTGAAATTCACATCAGGGAGTCTCAGCTCATAAAAACAAGTGCTTAAATATTTAGCCTTTAGTGGAAACACAAATATTCCCTTTACTAGAAGCCAGCATGGCAGGCTCAGGGGCTGGCAGACAAGGTTTGAATCCTGGCCTCTGCTTAACATTCGGTTGAGTGTTCCAGCTTCTCTGTGACTTGATTCAGCATCTGTATGGCGGGAATGGGGTGGCATGGAGGCTCTTGGGCGGGGCTGTCAGGATGGGTCTGGGAGGGGCGGGATCGTGCTGATGGGATGTGTCCCGACCTGGGGGGGTGTGAGGCGAAGTGTCCTGTCCCACTGAAGAGGGTTTAAGTGGGCCGATTTGCCCCCCAGAAAACACAATCCTCCAGTTAATTACAGATCTTTCTGCTAGGACCTGAGTGTCCCCACCAAGCCGGGGAGTGCTGATGCCAGCGACCATGGGAACATGCTCACTGCTGCCAGCCCCGGGCATCACCAGGGCCCGGCCATGGGCTGGGCCACCTGTCGCCCCCTGGTGTTCGCTCCTTCGACAGCCGCCCACGGCTGCACAGGTGGACGCCAGCAGAAACGCGCTCCCCTGGCCCTTAAGCCCACTATTTGGTTTGCAAGCCCCTGACCTTTTGGCTAAGCTGGCCTTATTTTCAAAGATTTCTTTTTGAGCTAGCCCAGGAGCTTAAAAAATCATAAGAGGTGACTTAGCACAAATATTATGACAAGGCATTTGCCTAAAACCACCTAGGAAAATGTCACTTGGAAGGCCTTGTTCTACACAAAGTGGACGGCGGGCCCGTGGCTGGCTCTCTGGTGAGCATGTGGCCGGCTGCTCTGACGACTCTTCCGAGCACTCGGGGACCCGGCGGCTTAGTGGCCGGAGCCTCTCAGCTCCCTGTTGTTTGCCTCTTTCTCTTCTTGTTTCCCCAGCCGGGAGAGCAGCTTCCTGAACAGCTGCGGCTCTCTAAAGCCAGCACTGGTGAGGAGCTTGGGGAGGGCAGAGCCTGGTCTTGTGCCCGTTGGTGACCCAGCCATGCCCTGGGCCAGCCCGGCTCTGCCCTGACTCGTGGAGGCCAGCACAGCCTGGGGGGATCAGGGCTCTGGGGCAGGGGCATTTGCCCATGAGCTGGAGAGCCTCGGGGGCCTGCCGCCTCAACCCAACACCCCCAGTGTGTCTGCTGGAGACCGGGAGCCGTCGGCGGGCGTCTGTGCTTGTGGGATGCAGCAGGACTGGGGGCTGAGAGGGCGGCCCCATGCCGGGGTGGGCTGGGTCTGGTTTCTGCAGTTCCCCGTGTGATGCGGGCAAGGCTACGTCCTCACTATCCCGCAGGGCGCTATCTGTGCCTGGAGTGAAAACCAAGTCCCAAGAGTTGCCTGGCTGGACACTCCGGAGGGCGGGTCCCCCGTTTGTCTGCTAACTTGTCCTGTGTCCCCTTAGTGCTGCCTGCTGCGTAGCTGGTGTCCGAGGATTTCTGCTAAGCGAGCAGAGAAGCTGTGATGACATAAGGGATAAGTCATCAGCGGGAATGTGCAAAACCCACCCTCGTTCCCCAGCAGGGTCCCGAGCTCTGGAGTGCCGTCGACCCTCCAGGCAAGTCCCTCTTTCCTGGGCCTCTAGACACTCTTGGAAGACTCTTGCGAGCAAGAAGCCGAATTACTATTAATACATTTTAAAAACTAAGTTCACAATGATACCTGTATCAGTTATCTATTGCTGCATAACAAAATGCCCCAAAACCCAGTGGCTTAAAACCACAAACATTCACTATCATTAGTGGCAGTGCCTGGTTTCCTGCAAGGCCCCAGGCTGGAGGGGGAGGACTGTATTAATAAATGTATTTAGCAACACGGAGGATATGCAATCTGCATAATTTGTAGAGTTTAGCTGTAGATTTTCCCGCCCACGGCATGGAAATTGCACATGTTCCAGGATGTACAGCGTTCCAAGGAGGATTTTTAAAAATAGAGAAACACATGTACGTGTGTCAGCAAAGTGTCAGTGGCCTGGGGGGTGGGGGCAGCAGAGCGTCCTCGTGGTCCTGCCTGGCTGTGCTCCAGGCGTCCCGGGGCTGTTGGCAGGTAAGCCTCTGTCGTCCTCCCTTCTGCTGTTCCCAGGTTGCACCTGGAGCCCGGCCAGCTTTCTGGAAATGTGAGCTCTACGCACGGAGGGAACAGAAGAGGCACGGCTGTGGCGGCCCGTGAGCACTTCCGCTACTGCAAGGGACAGGCCAGGCTGAGACGCAGAGGGCGGGTTGGGGCAGGGACGGGCTGGGGTGGGACGTGGCTTCCATCCTAGCCCCACTGCACCCCGACCTTCCGGCTCCTTGAGGTGAAACGCAGACGGCGTGGTCGCAGCGCGGGCGGGGTGCTGTGTGAGGCACAGGAGGGGACACGAGCTTTACCGCACGCCCGTCAGGGGCCAGGCCAGCAGAGGCCGGGCGGGGACAGCATGTCCCGTAATAGGGGCCCCACACCTGGCGTTCTGGAGAGTAAGGACGTGGCTTGCGGGCGTCGCCGTGGCTGTCTCGCAAGCTCGGCTGAGGGTGGAAGGTGACCGTCTCCAGAGGCACGTGGGGTCCCAGCCAGCTTCACAGACACGCATGCAATCCTGCCGGGGGCTGAGGTAAGCTGGGTGGCCACGGCATGGCACCTGCAGGCCCCGCAGGGACGCGGCACAGGCATGCAGGGGAGGGTCCGGGTGGGACGAGAAATGTACCCTGGCTTTCCCAGGTCTTAGAAACTGGAGACCTGGGAACTATAGCATCCGGGGCACCGGGTCCTTCGCTAACAGAGCCGTGGGGTGCTGAGCCCTGGACTCCTGCGGGGGCCCACACTTTGCTTCTCCGGCCTCCTGCTCCTCCGCTCTGGCAACCCCACCCCAGGGCCCCCTCCCGGGACCACGGCTCACCTCTCTTCCCAATCCCATGTCACCGGGGGTTCCTCCACCTCCCGTCGCTGAGGTGCACAGAATCTTCTAGTTCAGACCTGCGTGGTTCCATGGGGAGCTGCCTGTTCTGCAACAGACCCAAGTTTAAACCACATGTTTCCTCCAGGCTTGGCCGTCGGCCTGATTCTCGCCGTCTCCAAACTCACGTCAACACGTGTGTCTCTGCCATCTGCCTGAAGGCCCGTGCCGGCCCCTCCCTGCACCTCCTGGTGAGCTCGGCTCACGGGCTCACACCTGGTGGGCAGAAGTGGCCAGGTTCCCTTGACTTTTCATGTCCCCAAGAGCCACCTATCTTCCGAGGGGCCCTGCAGGGATCAGACTCGGGGCTGGCGCCGGAGAGGAGGGGGCAGAGTGTGTGGACCGAGTGGTGAGCGGCACTCGGGCACCTGTGGGGACAGCACCTCCCAGTGTCCTGTGAGCCCTGCCGCCCCTGTGGTCTGCGTGTGCAGGCGTGTGCTGGTGCGCGTGTATCGGGCTCTGGGGCACGGGGCCCTGAGAATACCAGTGGCAGGAACAGGCCTTCTCAGGCCCAAGTCCGACACCCCACGGATGCTCTGTCTGCCCTCCCAGGGCGGGGCGTGCCGTGCGGGGTCATTGTGCCCAGAGTCAGGGGAGCCCGGGGCTGTGGCTGAGCAGGTGGTGAGGGCCGGGGTGGCGGGGGAGGGCACTGAGCCCAGTCCAGGCGCCTGACCTCGCTCCTTCGAGACCAAGGGGAAGGTGCCTGGGGTCAGAGTGTGATACCCACCCCCAGCCCCGGGCACTAGAAGCCCCCTCCCTGCCCGGCTCTGGCTCCCCGGGCTGAGCTGTGTATTGTGAGGACTGGGGCGGGGGGACTCCCAGGGACGGGCCAGCCTGAGCTGGGGACGGAGGAGGAGGCAGAGGTCCAGGTGGCTGCAGCTGCTGGGCCGCTGGGGGTGCAGTGGGGGGACCGGCCAGGCTGAGCCCTGCTGCCCCAGTGGAGGGGTACCGTGGGGAGGACCCCGGCAACGAGGTTCTGCATCTTCCCAGCTCTGGGACTGGGAACAAGAGCAAGAACCAGCTTCCCGCCTGCCAGTCCCGCTGACGGCCTCGCGTGCCCTGAGGGCTTCCGGCCCACCCGTCCAGCACCTCTGAGTGTCCAGTGACAGGCAGGGCTGCCGCCTTCTGGGACCTCACATCCCAGGATGGAGGGAAAGAAGCCGCTGCCCCAACCAGTGGGGTCTGTGCTCACTCCAGGGGCAGCGCGGGATGGGGTTGGAGCCCGAGTCAGAGGCTGGTGTGCGGTGGGGTGTGGGGAACACTCTGCTGTTTCCTCCCGGCCTGGAGGTCTCTCACCCTGACCATGCATGCAGTCCCCAGGGCTGGGGTTGGGGGGGGGCTCTGGGGCTGCTGCCAGACCTCCAGGGCTGTCTGGGCTTTGCACCCTAGGGGCAGGCCGCACCCATGACCATGGTCCCGTGAGGCGGTTGAGATGCGGCGACTGGTCAGCAGTTTGCTCTCCCTGTGGGGTCGGCCTGCGGCAGGAGTCCACCTGGAATGCCCTTGGCTGGCCGCGCCCTGCCCTCCCCTCCGGTCCTCCTGGGACCTCCTTAGCGATCTCTTGCACACGGGGGCTGCCACTCCTGGGGAGACGCCTGTGACACTCACTCCAGGGGGGCGAGGGGTGCCCCTGGGCCTTCAGGGTGACCACGGGTGACAGGGCTTGCTGCTTTGTGGGACGGAATCAGACGCTGCAAGAGCCGTGGTGGCCCCGACGCAGACAGCTCCCCGCTCAGACCAGCAGAAAGGGGCAGACAGAGCAGGGCAGCCTCCAGCCCGGGGAGGAGGACGGGCAACTGGCCACACCCGGGCCGGCTCCAGACAACAGGAATGTGTTCTCCTGTCAGCAGATGCGGGCTGTGCAGGAAGCCACCCCTCTCTCCCCAGGGGCTCCCCTGCCGTTGGCACACCGCAGCCGCCACTCCTGCTCTCGGGCGTCCCTGAGGGCACCCAGGGGGTGGCCCCTCCAGGCTGAGGGGCCACGGGGACCTCCCTGGGTCCCAGTCCTGGGGGGCCTGGGGTGGGGGCCGCCAGACTCCTGCCCCTCCCCTGCAATTCTCCGGGGAGTGTGCAAATGTTAGCTTGTGGTGGGCGCGCCGGCTGGTTGCTTTCCCCAGAAATCTCTTTTAGCATACGAGCACAGCTCTGCAATCTGGTTTGTAAAGATACCGTCATTGGAGAAAAAAGAGCATTAGCTCAAGGAAAATGTGCTCCAGGATAAATGAGCAGTTAGAACGTGATCGGATTATCGTGCCCTGCAAACCAACAGGATCTGCTGAAATCACACCCTCTCTCTCCTGTACATAAATACATACGTGCTTTGCCCGTGCGCACATGGACTTTATCGTCATGGTGGCTGTAGCCTTGCGGATGCCATGTAGCTGCGTGTTCCCAGTACTGTCACACGCATCGCCTCCTTTGATCTGCACACGCCTCCCTCCCTCCCTCCCTCTCCCCCCCCCACAGACTCACGGCCATGCGTTACATATTAAATATATGCCCATATATAACGGGTGTGGTGGCTGAGACAGATGATATTTTATTTCTCTTTTGGAGAAGCTGCCGGATGTCACTGAATGAGTGAGCTCGCTGTCAACATTGTTAATGACCCTCGAGTTGCAGAGTCTGCTCTGTGGTCTCCTCTCAAATGCCACTTGTGTTTGACGAGCACGTCCTCCGGGGGGATCTGCTCCTTTGTTAGCCAGACAGCCCTGCTCGCTGTGGGCAGCTGGCACTCAGACGCGGGAGGGGACATCTGTGGGCTTTGCTCGCCCAGGCCACAGTGTCCCCACACAAGCCCCGTCCCTGCTGCTGGGGCACAGGGGTCTGTGTGCCCGACGGCCCACCCCGCATGGTCTGGGGTGGGCTGGCCCCATTCCCACGGCCCCAGGGATCGGTCCAGGGATGGGTGCGTCCCCAAGGAGGACACTCAGCTGCGCTGGTGCGTAAGTGGCTCCAGGTGGCCGCAGGGCTGAGCTGGGGATGGGAGGAGGCGTCACCCTGAGCCCGGGACCCCGCCTACCGGCACCTGCCCGCCCTGCCCGCTCTTCCTCAGTGGGTTTGACTTGGGATTGTCCCCTGCACTCATGCGCAGTGACTGTGGCACTTCGGCACAAAGGGAAAAGACACGGGTGCTGCAGCCGTCACTGGGGGGTGCAGAGCCCCGACGCCCGAGCCCCTTGCTGGGTGCGTGAAGGCGTCACACGGCAGGCGAGGGCAGGAGCCGGCGCGGGCTCCCTTTCCGAGACCAGGTGGAACATTGTGACGGGGCCGTGCACCAGTGGGTCCTCGTCCTCTCTGGGACTTCAGGGCTTGGCAATAAGGATGTCCATCTGTCGCCGAGATGCCTGGGTCTGATGGGAGCTGCAGGGAGGTGACTTGCCCTCCTGTGACACATGATTAGCCTCCCACGGCAACTTGCGCCTGGGGCAGACGTCCCCAGGCAGCCGCGCCACTGCAGGAAAACACCAGGGGAAGTGATAGTCCTAGGGACTTCGTATCACTTCTTCCAGAATGTTCCAGAGCCCCGTCCAGCATGTTCCTGCTCCAAACCTCCCACGTGGCCCAGAGCCCGGTTCCGTCCCGCCCGGTGGCGCTGGAGCCCGGGCAGCGGCTCTGCCTCCCCCAGAGCGAGCGCTGGCCGGTCACCCACCCTTTGCCCGCTGGTGGGCGGAGGAAGGTTCCCGACTGTGTCAAGTGATATTAACTGTGATTTGCGGACAACGCTGCCGTGACACGAGGCTGCCGTGATTGGGAACCGTCGGGGCCGGCAAAGCCTTCTCACTGTTCGAGTTCACAAAACAAAGTCAATAAAACAACACAAAGAAAACCTGCTTATCGAATTGCGGTTTCCTGCCTTGAGTTGAATGAACTCTCAAGCGGCTGAACTGGATCCAGTAGCGTGTTTCTTTTTCATTATTAAAGAATAAGCCTCAGAGTCAGTCCATCAGCGGATCTCGCTGCCCGGCACGAAGATGTTCATTTCCTCTCGCAGCCGCCCTCGCTGTGGAGTGAATGGTGAATCTGCGCTAGCGACAGGTGCGAGGGCGCCGGGCGCGTGGAGGGCGCTCGCCACACTTCCCTGCCGCTCCATCTTCGTTCGGCCGCCAGGACCCTTGCGGCTCCCGCAGGGCCTCCCCTGGGCAGGAGGGACCTTTCTGCCTGGTGGCCGCCCGCAGGGGACGTCCCCTCTTGAGCTCAGTGTCCTGCCCTGGAAGACGGGAGTGATGCTAACCACACCTCCCCGGGCTAGCACGGGGACACTGTGGGTCCAGGTTGTCTGTGTCCCCGGGGTCAGGTACAGGCGGTTTCCTGGGAGGTGACCCAGGAAGCACTCAGGGGCGCGGGGAGTGAGCTGATCAGGGAGGCCGGAAGGGCGTGCCAGTCACCACGTTGGACACCTGAGGCCTCATCTGGGTGGGGACAGTGGCAGTGTGGCCACCTGCCAGGCGAGGAGCCAGGTGACTCACCTGCTGCACAGGCGCAGGGCAGGTGCCAAGCCAGGGGGGCTTCATGCAGGTGCTGTCCGAAGGCGCCAGCTCAGCCTGGGAGGGGTGAGGGCCATTGGGGGAGTGGATGCTCCTTGGATGGGGGGGAGGGTGCATCTCCATGCTTGGCCACAGGGCCCTGCTCTACTGTTCCTCACTGTGCCCCACCCCGTCGCAGCCCTGGGTGGTCCCCTGTGCTGTCTCTCACCCCTCCCCCACCAGCCAGCTGCCTTCCCAGGCCTCTTCCTCCCCAAGCCCCTTGACGGGTCGGTTTTGAAGCCCCTCGCTGCTCACCGTGTCTCCCGTGGCTGTCCAGCCTTCAGCTATCTTCACGGACCTCTGGAGCAACGCAAGGCCCAAGTTAGGAGGTTAATGACTTTGGGTTTAGAGGTTCCAGTGCCTGTTTTGAAGTACATCTTCCATCTGCCTTTTCTTGTGGTGCTCAGATACCCTCTTCCTTCTCCCGGCGCCATCCAAATCTGCCCTTGGCAAAATAGCCGATACACTAATTCAGACTAAAGGGTAAATGACTGCTAAGGCCTAATGACCCTCTTTTTCTTTTTCCCTTATAATGAAAGATTAATGAAAGAAAGAAAAAAAACAAACAAAGATCTGACTCTGGAAGGATGTCCAGCTGGCAGGGAAGGTGTGCTGTGGTCAGAGGGCCCTCGGGGGGCTCAGAAACTCCAGGCGCTTGCCCTTCAGCAGTGATCAGCCCCTCCCCCTCCCTGCACCAGTGTCTCTGCCTCCCTCCTGCTCTGCCACTTGATGGAGCCGAGTTTTGTTCATTCCAGAGCTTAGAGCATGACGCCCAGTCACAGCCAGGACATCAGAAGAGTAACAGACTCCGAGTCTGTTACCGGCCGTCGGCTGTCCTGGTAAACAGGGAAGAGCCTGTCGTCTGCTCAGCTGCGAGGGGGAGAAAAAGCTCACTTAAACCGGTGTTTTGAGATGTGTCCTCGTGAGTAGCTATTTAGACGTCACCTGTCATCCTGTGCGGGGAAGCGCCTCACTGTGGCTCGATTCACACAGACGCTCAGCTCGCTTCACTGTTCCCAGCAACGCCGTGGGCGGCTCTACTCTGGGAGCGGGAGCGAGGCTGCCCTGCCCAGACGTGCGGCCAGCCCTCTGCCTGGGGGCTCCTTCTCCCTCAGTGCCTCTGAATTCAGCTGCTCTCGCTGCGCTCTGGTCCCAGGGGCCGGGGAGGGAAGGACTTTCTCAGTTCCAGAACAGGGACAGAGGTTGTGGGGACACCCAGGGACCCCATCCACTGGCCCTACAACTGCGGCCCAGAGGAGGAGGGGAGGGGTAGGGAAGAGGAGGGAGGAGGAGGAGGGAAGAGGCGGAGGGAGGAGGGGAAGGGAGGAGAGGGAGGGGAGGCTTCCAGAGGAAGAGGCTGCCTGGGGGAGGCCCCCCTGCCATCAGCTCTGCGCCCCCCGCGCTAACTGCCAGGCACTCCTGTGCCGGCGTACTCCTTACCTCCTTAGGGAACAGGCGTATTCATCTGTTCCATAAAACCTTAATTCCGAAGCGAGTGCTCCCGCTGTGTCTCCCAGGTGAGGACTCCAACCTCCTCCACTCCCACCGTCTTTCCATCTCCGTCTTCTGTGCCGGATCAGAAACAGGCGTTTCTCCCGCAGGAGCAGACAGGCCGTCCAGCCTCCAGAGGACACGGGCTTCGGGTACGGCCCGGACATCGGTCAGGCCTGGTCAGAGTCCGGTTGCAGGAGAAGCACTTGCGAGGTGCAGACTGTGTCTTACGGTTTGCAAACCCGTCTTCCGCGTCCTCCAGAACAGAATGAGGCAGAGGAGGAAAAGGACCCAGGGTGTCAGGCCAGGCACGGGTGGCAGTGACTGTGTGACAGGGAGACCAGCGGACCCTCCCGCCCCGCCCCCCGCCCACCTGTCCCACCTGAGGCCCCACAGCCGCCCCTCCCCCGCCCGCCCAGTCCTCCCCCATACCCTGCCCCCTGTCCCCGTCCCCTGTCCCCTGCTCTGGCAAGACAGAGCAAGGTCACCCTGCCTTACCTCCGAGAGCCGTGGCTGACCCCGGCTAACCTGTTGCCATCTCCGGGCCCTCCCTGGACGGGGCTGCAGGGACACATGGCACAGCCGCCTGTGTGCGGGGCTCGGAGCCCCTCCGGGCAAAGTGGGAAATAAACAGCAACGTCGTGAAGGTGCCGTGCTTGCTGCGCGGTTGACGCAGTCATTCACACGGCGCAGGGTGAGGAGGGAGGCCGGGGCTGATTGGCCCCTGACGAGTGACTTCCCGGCGTGGTGACTGCCTGGCCGTGGGGCTGCCGCACTCAACCAGACCGCGCAGGGCTCCTGAACCGCCCTCGTGGAAATGAACAGCTGCAGGGGAGGGCGCCAGAGCAGAGCAGACCTCAGAGGCCTCAACTCAAGTGACGCAGAGCATGACCGCATCCCACCAGCCTGCCTGCCGTCCTCATCCTCACCTCGCCGTTCTGTGGCTTATGTCCCAGCCAAGGGCCTGGGGGCCGCCCCGGGAGCCCATGGAGGAGCCTGTGGCCTCCCCACCTCCGGCTCGGCCGGCGCAGGGCGTGGCTCCCGAGCGCCTGCGGTCCAAGCCCGGCACGACTCTGAATAAATGACAGTTACGAGCTAAACACGACAGAGATGTAATTACCGCGGGAGCCAGCTGGGAACACAGGGGTCCTGCGTGTGACAGTCACTAGACGGTTGTCACACGCGCCTCTCTAATGTGCTGCCGGTTAAAATAAACCCAAATGCAAATGCTCGTCCAGACTAGTCGCCCGCAGGTCATCGTTCGCGTCCCGCAGGAGCTGGCAGGAGGGGAAGTGCCTTGAAAGTCCTCACCCACCCACACAGCTGGACTCGGGGGCCACCTCAGGCCAGAACGGGACCACCGGGGACGGGGACAGGGACAGCGCCAGGGACCGTGCCTCTGGCCGGCGCACACACACAGAAGCCCACGCAGAGGACAGGCGAAGCTGCCAACCTCGCAAATTCACAGAAATCAAGCACACTACACAGGGACGTCCGGTTTAAGTAATAAAATATATTTACATGTGCAGTTTTAACTAAGGACACACAGAAACAGACATCCCGCAGGCGGACAGCCCACATCTGGGGCAGGGTTCACAGCCCCTACCCACCGCTGCCCACGCCAAGCGACCGGGTACAAAACAGTTCTATAAATACGACTTGGAAAAACACGGTCCATACATGTCTGTTCTGCACGTCGCCCCCACGGCAGGCTGCTCTGCTCTGAGGACAGGAGGTCACGGCAGACTTTAAAGTCACGTGGAAGGTCCCACGAGCGGGAGTCACCCGAGGAAGTCAGGGCTGGGCAGGAGCCCTCGCCGCGCAGCAGCCCTGCCCAGAAGCACCGTGGGGGGTGGCGCACGTCTCGGACGCGCCTCATGCCACTGTTACTCAGTGCCCTTGGGGTTCAGCCTCTGCCCGGACAGCGCTGCGGCCCCGGAATCCAGGAAAGCGAGGGGCTTCCGGCATCCCTGCGGTGGGCGGGCAGGTGGTCAGACGTTGCTCCGGAGCTGGAGGTCCGTGGGGTTGCCGGATGCTGAGGACTGGCTGGGCAGAGAAGCTTCCAGGCCATCTGAGGACGCTGCCAGGGGCTTGTACAGGAAGCAGGCGGCCGAGAAGAAGAGGAGGCCCAGCACCTGCGGGGGGAGGAGCTGCTGGGCCTGGACACCGCGGCTGTCCCCAAGCCCCACCCGCCCCCACCAGTGGGTTCCAGAGGAGGCGGGAGGTCTGGCCGTGGAGGGGACAGTGCCCCCAGAAAGAGGGACCCACGTCCTCACCATGGGTGCCTGTGAACAGGACCTTTTCTGGAAATAGGGTGTTTGTAGATGTGGTCAGGTTAGAGGTCGTTAGGATTTAAGGTGCGCCCTAAATCCGCTCCCTTCTGGAACTGACTCTGAAGCCAGTGCTGTCACGTGGTGGCTGTCTGAGCTCCCAGTGTATGGAGGGGGGGGCCTTGGCCTTGGGACACTCCCTGGGAGCTGCACTGCAGCCCCACCTCCTCCTCATCCTGGGGCGTAAGACCCCTGGCGGCGCCCGAACCCCTGAGTGTGGCGAGCCCAGCCAGGCAACGCCAAGGCCCCTCCCTCCAGGAAGCACTTCGAGGCTTCTTTCGGTGGATCCGGATTGCCGGCACCGCTACGCTGGCGCTTGGGGCCACCGGTAAGTGACTTAGGTGCCATGTAAAAAGAAAAGATTTCAGGACCTTCCAAATTTATTATGCCAAAGGGAAAGGTTAAGCTCTGGAAGCCGAATCACGTAATGCAGTGGTCCCCAACCTCTTTGGCCCCAGGGACGGGATTGATGGGAGACAGTTTCCCACAGGCCAGGGGTGGCGGGGGACGGTTTCGGGACGGTTCAAGCGCATCAGATCTGTGCACTTAAATACTTCTGTTATTATGACATCACCACTCCCCTCACGGCGGGGTTTGGGCATGCGTCTGAGAATGATTGATCTACCACGGTCTCTGTGCCGTCCGACCTCTGCCAGTCACCGCCCGAGCTCCACTGCAGCTCATGTGGCGTTAGATTTGCACAAGGAGCCGCAGCCCAGACCCCCTGCACGCACGGTGTACAGCGGGGTCGCGCTCCTGTGAGAATCCAGCGCTGCCGCTGATCTGATGGGCGGAGCTCAGCAGTGGGGGTGGCTGCACGTACAGGCCAAGCTTCGCTCACCTCCTGCTCTGCCTGGTTCCTAACAGGCCACGGACGGGACTGGTCCGTGGCCCCGGGGTGGGGGCCGCAGACGCAGCACAGCTGTTTTTCTTCTCTGTGCCCGACCCTGGCTTCTGACCTTTGTGCTGAGACCTTACCTGTCGGCCACGCTCTCTCCGTGGCTCCGCAAAGCCCAGCTGGATCGCAGACACTGAGCACCGGCTGGGGTGACCTCCTTACGACAGAGTGTCCAGCAACCTCTTCAGAGCAGGGGCTACAGTGGCCAACCGAGTCTCACACCGGATGTGGGTCTTTGTGTTAAGTCGTAAGCGCTCAGCACCTCACCCTGCCTGTGTCAACCG
Source organism: Lepilemur ruficaudatus (assembly GCA_963574885.1). Classification (NCBI taxonomy): domain Eukaryota; kingdom Metazoa; phylum Chordata; class Mammalia; order Primates; family Lepilemuridae; genus Lepilemur; species Lepilemur ruficaudatus. The sequence continues at coordinate 43,480 of CAUYRT010106274.1, forward strand.
TCCTCTCTCTCCCTGCACCCGGAGCGCCGGGCACCACTCTGGTGTCCCTGTGTCCCCGGACAGCCCCCCTCAAACTTTGCGCTCGAATAAACTCTTTTAACTGCATCTGAGACTTTTCATTATTTGGGGTTGGCAGTTACGAGAACACAGCCCCACCTTGGTGACACCTCACTGCGGCTCTGAAAACCACGGCGGCCACAAGCGACCAAGAGGCAGGAGTGTCTGCGGCGTGGAGACGCTGCACAAACCCCGTCTGGGCAGGACGCAAGATCTCATCCGCTACACAGAACGGTGCACAATCTAAAACTTACGAATTGCTTATTTCTGAAATTTTTCATTTAGTATTTGCAGACCTCGGTTGACCTCAGGTGACTGAAACCTTGGGAAGTGATCTCTCAGATTCGAGGGGCGACTGGTGTCCCTGTGAGCTCACCCACTGCGCCGCCCCAGGGCCGCTGACCCAGGGGACACAAGCCAGCTGGCCCGTCCCTGCCCCCGGGGCTCCGTCCTGGCAGCGCCTGGGCTGCGAGCTCCATGCATGGAACCCGGGTGTCTGCCACCCACAAAGAGCTCGAGCCCCTCTGAGTGGCCGGCCCTGGGGTCCATTTTATTTTGAAGGTTTTGTGATTTTTCCTCTAATGGGGGAAATTCAAAATATAAACACCGCGTTTCTTCCTGGGCGCATGCGCCAAGAGTTACAGCAGGAAGTTTCTCTGGGCAGCTTGAGAAACGTGAGTCAGGCTCGCGACGCAGGAAACTAACTCCACTCGCGAGGCCCCTGGGTGGGGACAGGCCCAGGAAGCTGCCCTTTCGGGGAGGAGCCACTTGCGTTTCCCAGAAGCTTTCAGCTCAGGGGCGCCACCAGGCCCCAGCCAGGCCCAGTGATGAGGGGCCCCCGGAAGGCGGGAGCACGGCTGCCCCTACGCCTGGGCTGGGGGCTGCTAGGGCTCGGAGTGTGAGCCCAGAAGGCGGCCCCGAGCTGGGCCTGCTCTCCCGCCGTGGCTGTCCCATATCCTGAGTCCCTGCAGCCAGCAGGTGCGGAATGTGGATGGGCCGTCTGTGCAGTGACACGGGGCTGGGGCTGAGCTGGGGAAGAGCCCCGGGGATGTCCCGGAGCCCGGCTGGCTGTGGAAGAGTTGCCCCCTCCTCGGTGCTGACTCTCAGACCCCGCCCCGAGGCCTGGCTCACCTTGTACAGGAGCCCCATGACGAGCATGTAGCGGCTCATGGCAGAGTTCCAGTACACCAAGCAGGAGCCCTGGCGGCCGCACTGGTCCTGCCAGAGCAGACAGGCCTTGTCGATCACCCAGCCGAAGGCAATGGGCCCCGGGATGCCCCCTGCGGAGAGAAGCTCACTCAGCGCCTGACACGTGGGTGGACAGGGCGCTGGGCAGTCAAGGGACTGGGAACGACAGGCTCTGGGAAGGTGACACAGGCCACCGGGATTCTCAGGGGCTCTGACGGGCAAAGGGGACTTGGCATCAGGTTGGGAGTTCCCGAGATCTCCAAGGGAAAGAAACCCGCTGGGCAAATGAATGACCATGGGCCCCTCTAGTGGTCACTTAGGGAATGGAGCTCTTCCCCACGGGACCCGCCTGGTGCTGGGATGCACACCCGCTGGGTGCCCTTGTGCAGTGAACACCCTGCACAACTGACCATGGCCCCCACACACTGCACAGTACCTAGTGTTCTAACTACAATCCACTGGATTCCCAGGGCAAAGGATCTCTGCCGGTCACAGACACACCTGCAATAGAAAACCACAGCATTGGTACCTGAGAGGTGGGCTGCATGCCACGTCACACCCCCACGCCAGCAGCCGAGTCCTGGCCATGCCCCTGGCCACACCACCACCTCCCCAGGTGGCAGGCACCTCGCCAGAGGTCAGAGGTCAGAGACAGACAGGCCTGCTGTGCGGGGGGCCGGGCATGTCCCCGGCCTGTCGCGGGATCTGCAGAGCTCCACCTTCCGGGGCTGCAAGAGAAGGTTCCGGACAAGTGCAAACCGGGCTTACCGTAGCGTCGCCGTGAGCGCGGGGATGCTGCTGAGGAACGTAAAGAAAATTACAACGAAAACGAAACCCAGGAGGAGGGGCTTTCTCTGACAAGCTGAAGTGCATGTCCCTGCGGTGGCCTGGCCCAGACCAGAGGACAGATTCTGAGGACAGCTACAGTCTCGGTACACCTGAGGAGCCCAAACAGTGCTGATTACAGGAGGAAGGCGCGGCCCTCCCGGGGCCGGGCGGGGCGGGGGCTGCGGGCAGCGCTCCACTCACCTTCTGGCCGCCTGGGCCGGCGGCGGCGGCGGCTGCGCGGCACCCCGCGTGGCAGGGCGAGTAGTACGTGACGCCGTCCGAGCCGCACACCGGGCTGTGGTGCTCTGGCTGGCAGCTGCAGGCCGCGTTGCAGGGCGCCGTCAGGTTCAGGCGGCCGTGGGGCAGGAGGCTGCGGGAAAAGGGGGTGATGGGACCCCGGCCAGGGCCAGGCAGGTGTCGCGGGCACAGGGACAGCACCACGGCGCGGCCTGTCCCCACCCAGCCTGCACCCTAGGTCTACAGACTGCCTGAGCTTACGCCACCCGAGCAGGTGAGACTGCCTCCAGGCGCCACGGCTGTTCTCCGCGCACGCGCGGGGAACACCCACGCCCTCCGCCGCCCCTGCCCAGGTGCAGGGAGCTTTCCAAGTTTGCTGTTTGGTTGGTTTTGGGGGTAGCCAATGCATTCACAGGCGCTGCATAAATTACCAAAGCGCACCCAGTAAGAGACACCCCCGTGGCCCCAATCCTCCCCGCTCCCCCGCCACGGGCTGGCTGGGCCACGCGTGTGCAGAGGCGATCTATGTGCACACGTGGTGGTGGCCACACATATGCACCTCCCCTTTCTCACCCAGGTCAGAGCGCTCTGCGCCCACGTTCAACCCCTTGTCTTCTCTGCTTCACGATGTACCTCGGAGCTGCCCGCAGACGCCCCCCCAAGTCCCTCCACTGTGGGCACCGTCCTGACACTCCCGGGCTGTTCCTGGCTTGCCATGACTGACAGCGCAACAGAGGGCTTTGCGCCTCGCCACGTCACACACCGCACCTGCAGCGTTGCACCTGCCGCGGGAACTCCCGGGCAAGAAGCCCGGGCCAAGGTGCAGGCTGTGTGCGGCCTCTGGGCCCTTGCCAGCCACGAGCTGATGGGCCGGCCCTCACAGCCCCACCATGGTGACACCCAGGGCCACCCACGCCACTATCACATCAACACAGGGACGCTTCCAGGACCCGTGAGCGGGGACACGATTGTCATGTTTTACAGAGACAGCTGAGCCCAGAGACGGACGGGGCCCTCCCTGGGGACAGAGCTGGGGCTGACTTGGCGTCACTCCATGCGGGCGTTAACGGGGGCCATGTGTGCCAGGGGGGGGAGCAATGTCCCTGCTGGTGCTGAGCTGTCGTGACCCTCCCCCAAAACGCCTCCCTCCACCCCCCCAGGGACTGCTGGTGCCCAGGCAGATGTTCAGGGGCCTCCCCCGGACCCAGGCACGCCTGCCCTCACCTCCCACCATCTTTGTCCGTGACGCCTGCCATGGGCACGTTGGGGCAGTGCAGGGAGAACACGGAGATGCCCAGCAGGCCAGCCAGGGCGCACAGCAGACAGAACCTGACGATGCCGGGGCCGCGGAGCTTCAGCCTGTTCACGAAGAAGCCGCCCAGGAACGTGCCGCCACCGCCCGCCGGCACCACCAGGTACCCTGGGGACAGGACAGGGCTTAGTGGGACTTGGGGAGGCCCCGAGGGTGTGGCATTAGCCCTGCTCTTATTAGCTACACTCTACAGGCAGGGAAACTGAGGCACAGAGGGATCAACGGCTGCTCAGCTGCAGGCAGAGCCCCCGGCGCCCTGTCCAGGGCCTGCAGGGAGGGGCAGGGGAGAACCAGGAGGAGGGCCCAGTAGCCCCGCCCTGACAGGAAGGCCGGTCACTCCTCCGGTGGCCCCCAGGGCAACCCGGCTCTCGGCCCACGTAGCCCCTGTTGAGTCTCTGCAGACAGAAACCCATGGCCACCACCCTCTGGCACAAAGCTGGGATTAGCCGGTACGTGGCTTCCAGGCTGACAGCGCCCAGTGGTGGAGCAGCTGGGGGTGACCCCTGGGCGGGGGAGGGGGTGGCACAGGGAGGGAGTTGTCCTGGGCAGGGGCCTGGGGGCGTGGGATCTGCCTCGAGGGGACAGGCAAGGTGGGGGGAGGGTCCACAGAGTGGAGCCCTGAAGGGTGGGCACAGGCTTCCTGCACCCACCCCGTGCCCAATGCGACCCTGCACACCTGCACACCTGTCCTTCCTGCCAAGCATGTCATGGGGTGACACAGAGTTCCTGGTGGACCCTGGCAGAGAAGGGGCCCACCTTCTGCAGATCTGGGACACCTACACCGGTCACACAGGGACAGCCAGGCCCAAACCCTTCCCGTAGCAAATCTCAGAGGCTGAGTCCAGGTGGTGAGTGGTGGAGCCCACCTGGCCCTCCCACCTGGTCAGCAGCTGTGGTGGCGGTTCCCAAACCCCCAGGAGGCGCAGCCCTGCCTGCCCGCCAGGCAGCTCTGGTGAGTGCCGTGTGTGGCGCGGCCTCCTCATGGAGCTCCAAGGCACCCTCAGCTCCTGTACCCTGGGCTGGGGCCCTCGCTCAGTGCGTGTGCCTTGTCTGGGTCTTTCTAGAAGATGTGCTCAAAGACCCGACTCATCTGAGAGCTAATGAAAAAGCAAAGGACCCCAGGTTTAGGTTTCTCACCAAACAAGGTGGCAGCTTCCGAGGCACTCAGGCTGAACTGGGACTCGAGGAACTTGGGGCCGAACGTGGACATGCCGGCGATGAGTGTGGCCTCGGTGGCCCCTGCCAGGCAGAGCAAGATGAACGTGGGGTTCTTCATGAGTAGCCAGAGGGAGCTGGACAGGGGAGCAGTATGGAGACCAGAGAGAAAAGACAGAGGGTCAGAGTGGGCCAGATCCAGGTGGGAAAAAACTGCTGTTCCCCAGGCTGTCATCTTTTCCCCTGAGCGCATGGCCCAGCTCTGGGAGGGAGGGGGATGGGGTGCAGAGCAATGCAGACGGGCTGGGCTGGGCTCTGGCAGGTAGAGACCCCGTGACCGAGCCTGTGGCCGCTTGTCCCAAACGCTGCGGTAACTGTTTACAGAAGAACTTTATCACCCCTTGGCCAGAGCCTCGGCTTCAGGTTAGAGAGACCCAGAGAGACCCCACGTGGCCCAAGGCACTGTTCAATCACCCTGGTCAGTGGTGCTGGCCAGGGAGCTGGCTGGGGGGCAGGGGTCACCATGTCCAGGACTGGACAGGCCCCCAGGGCAGGGGAGCGGGGCATGGACGGTGGGGCCATTCTTAGCCACCAGCCCCGGGAGATGATGGGGCCAGGAGCCTTTGAGGTTTGGAATGGGGGCCCCTCCAAGGTGCCCTGGGTAGGCTCGGCTGATGGGCCCCTTCCCGGAGCAACTGCCCTATGCCAGCTGCGCAACGCTGACCACCCAGCGGTGTGCACAGCTTCGCTCAGACTTGCTGCACGGGGCACGAACAAGCCTTCTTTTTGTCCCCGCTCTGATTAAAACAGGGGAGCCCAGTCCTTCCAAAACTTACTTTCTAACTTTGGGATTGGAAAGGCTTTCTTTCTGATCAGCTATGTGGGCCCCACGTCTTAACAAAAGAGACAGGACGGGACGGGAGGACCCAGCTGGTCCAGGCCGTGAGGACCGCGCAGGGGTCAGTGCCCCAGTGGCTTCCTCCTGGGGCTCTGCCCAGGCCTGCCCAGGCTCCGGACGCTTGGCCGGTCAGGAAGGGGCATGAGTCTCCCGAGGGTGCGCAAATTTCCTCATTTCCCAATCCCAGCCCACAGGGTGCTTGGCTGAAATTCTCGTGGCAAATTTGCCCAGAGAACTAGTCACGGCTCTAACAGAGGGCGCCGGGCTCTCTGTTAGAGAGCTCTTTACTCACTGCAGCAGCTGCCTAGGGAAGACCCTGGGCATAAACCTCTTTACCACTGAACAGAACAGGAAACCCGGGGTCCCCACGTCCACAGCGGGGACCAGCCTCAGGACACGCATGTGGGGAGGGTGGGCAGGCTGGCCCTCGAAGCCTGGCCAAGGAGGCCCTGGGTCAGCTCAGCGTGGGGTCCCCTCTCCTTAGCAGGCATTTCCCAGTCCCTCAGGGGTCTCACAGGAAGGGGGAGCCCCACAGCAAAGCCCTGTGACGCATCTGCTCCCCCACTTCAGCCCTGCCCAGGGGACAGCCCCAGTGGGCCGTCAAGGGCCTGACTCTGCCCCCCCCAGCCCTCCACCCCCACGTGGCCACCAAGAGCTCAGGGATGAGCTAATGGGACATGAACCCTCAGAGGGCTCGGGCAGTGACCTCCCTGAAGGCCACCCCCAGCCCAGGGAGAGCCCCCCAGGGAAGGCTCAACCCGGAAGAGAGACCTGGGTCCCCCAGTCCCCACGCTGTCCCTCTAAGATGCCAACAGCTCAGGGCTCTGGTTGTCCCCATAGGGTGCAGAGCTGACCTCGGCGGGCACGGCCCTAACTTAGGGCCTGGGCCTTGGCCAGGAGGCTCTATTCGCTGCTCCTCGACCTTTCACCCCAAGTTCCAGGGACCAGAGGGTCACGACAGAGGTCCTCCCCGTGGGACCCCAGAGGGGTCACCCTGACTCCCGCTGTGGGGCCCTCGGCGGGTCTGAGGACACAAGGCTCGGCGAACCCCAGGTCTTACAGGGGCAGATCCCGGATGGTTCTCCCGAAGTCCGGGCTGCTCGCGGCCCCGTGGCCGTCGTCTTTCAGCTGCTGCGTCTCCGACGCTCTTATGACCACGTAGCGCTGGGAGCCTGGAAGGACATGAGTCAGTGGGAGGCCCCTGCCCCCACCCCGGGGTCTGGGAATGTCAGAGTCCAACACCAGTGCCGCGATGGCAGACCCGGGCGTGGAGCGCACTGGACAGACACTGCATGACGATGCGCCACATGACAGGTTGGAGGTGCAAGAGTGAGGGCTACGAGCGGGAGCGGCGGGGAGGAGAGGCTGACGGGCCCCGGCTGGGACAAACCCATTCCTTGGCCCCAGGGGGATGCCGCTGGGTAGAGGGGAGGTCCCGGGATGGCCGCGCACGGCCAAGGGCATCTTTCCACCGGGGCGGGAGGATTGAGATCAGAGCCTCCACCCCAGAGGACAGGGTTTGCTGCGGCCTCGCTCATGGCGGGGAGGAGGATGGGGCAGGAGGGGCGTGTCCTTCTTCCCTGGCACTAAGGGGCTGGGCTGGGCTGGGGCGGGGAAACCCACCTGGCAGCTGCCGAGGGTAGCCAAGGATGGGGACGGCGATGAGGAAGGCAGCGGCCCCCGCGCCCAGGAAGCCAATCCACCAGGCGCCCACCCACAGTGGGCTCTCAGTGGTCAGCTCTGTCCTGTCGAAAGAGGTAGTGGCACTTGGGTCAGCGTGAGGTCATCGTGTCCCCCATGGCACACGCACTGGCGACCGCCTGGCTGCTCCCCAGAGGAGACCTCCAGGGTCCCTGGTCAGCACAGGCCCATGGCGATACCAGCCGCAGGCCCACCCCTTCCCTGCAGCTGAAGCAAACAGCACCCTGACTTGGCCATCCCCCGGGACTGACGGCTCCACACCCCGACCAAGGCTCAGGGGCCCCGAGACGCTGCCAGTGGCCGGTGCTCAGCAGGGCTGCGGGGTGGGGTGGCAGGCTCTCCAAGCAACAGCAGGGCAAGGCGTCCCTCCCCACCAGTGCAGAGGGTGACAGATGGCATCCCCAGGGCCTCCTGGAGCTCGGGGCAGAGGGCCCAGCTGGAGCTCGCCAGAGCTCCCCGCAAAGGGACTATTAGGGCGTGTCACACTCTGCAGGGAGATTGGGAGGAGCCCAGCTCCGGGCTCCAGGAACAGTCAGCACAGGGAGGAGGTGGCGGCCGAGAGCAGAGCAGAAGAGAGAGACATGAGGGACAGAAGGGATGCAGGGAGCACCGACACCCTGTGTGGCCTTGGCCAGCCGGCTGGGGTGTGCTCCCACCTTGTTCTAGCACGGAAATGCCACGGCCACCTGCAGGGCTGGGCCCTGGCTATGTCTCCAGCCCCCCAGCACCCCATGTGCAAAGCGGGCCGGATCCCAGAGCGGGAGGGGGCCACAGAGAGGGTCGAGAGCCCGACCTGCCTCCAGGCCTGGCACAGACGCATCCTTGACCCCATGTCAACTCGAGGCTGGAGGTGGCTTCACGGAGGTCAGAACACTAGAAACCCCGGTGAGAGGCCCAGCTGCAGAAGGAGTCCCAAGGGGTAGTGGTGCCTGGATGCAGCTTAGTGGGTAGTCAGGGATCGTAACAGGGGCAGGCCCTGCACGCGGGGGCGGACGGACCCTGCAGAGCCCAGCCAGCGAGGGCACAGGCCTGCCCCTCCGACCCTTCCGCGTCTCTGTCTTGGTCTCTGTCTCTGTCTCTCTGTCTCTGTCTCCCTGTCCCTCCCCCTTCCCCTTGTTTTCCCGCTTTCCAGCTTAAATTTACAAAACCTGGCGCCGCAAACGAAAGATGCGAGGAAATGAAGGAAACGAAAGAGTCTCAGGCCACTTAGAGAAACCATGGCCAGGGACCCCCGGGCGTTGGATCACTTCGGCCTCAGGCTGCCGCCCGTCCGCCCTGCACCTCCGCCAGGCCAGGCTCCCGGCGCTACCCACAGACCAGGAGCCGTCCAGAGCGGAGATAGCCCTGCCTGCCTGCCCGCCTGCCAGGCGCCAGCCACACCCAGCACAACTCCCACGTGGACCCTGCTCGGTCAGAACCACGTTCCAGGGACACGCGGGCCCTCCTGCTGCACGGGCGGCCCAGCGCCGTCCCCGTGGTGACAGGCGGGGGGCGTGGCCCAGGCCACTCACCGTCTGCCCACGTCCGTGTAAATGTTCAGCATGGCGCCTCCGATCAGGTAGCCGGCGGCGGGCCCGAGGATGGCCGCCGTGTAGAAGATAGCTGCAAGGGAAGCGGAGGCGTTGGGGCCGTGGGGTGTGGCCCCTCCCGATAGAGGCCCCCACACCCGTCGGCCCCCACCTGGAGCCCTCGGAGCAGCCCTGCTCAGCGCAGCCTCCCTGGGTCTGACATTGGTCAGAACCGACTTAAAATCCCCTCACAGCCAGCTGGGGACGTCGTGTGGCCTCTGGAGAAAGGGCAGAGGCCCCCACCCCCGACTCTGCAGGGTGAGGGCCGCATCCACGCAGCACCTCGCATGTGCCCCGGGAGAAACTGGGCCCAGCCCGCTGCAGCCTGGTCGCTCTGACGCCCACAGACGGGTTTGGAAGGGTTGGCATGGCAGGACACCCCTCCCCGGGTGACGTGAGCTCACTGAGCCTCAGGCCTTGGGATGGCGACCGCCAGAGGCTGGGAGGGACGGAGCTACGGGGCATGTGAGTAAGCCGAGGCCGTAACCACGGAGTCTGGCGGAGCCTGAAGTGCTGGCCGGAGGCTCACTGTGACCGTCCCTGAGGTGGCCTCGGCAGGGCCAGGCTGGAGGGACACATGGGTGTGGGGGCGGGTGGGTGAGGCCCCAGGTCAACTCAGACAGGCCTCTGCAGCGAGACGGGGCCTCCCCGCCCTGCAGCACACAGGCGTGGCTCCCGGGCCGTGCACGTGGCCAGGACACTGAGCACAGGCGGGAGCTGCCTCGTGTTTTTTCCTGAGCGTCTTGACTCTTCCACACCCTGCACCGGTGCCCGCCCTGTGCAGCCAGACACGAGGTGACGTGGCTCCGGGGGAGCCGGGGTGTGGTCGGGGACCCTGTCCTGAGTCACTTATCTGCTGTCCCAAGTCACTAATCCACACACAAAACTCCCAGGTGAGCGTGAGGCTCTGGGCAGAGGCGTGAGGCCCAGAGCCACGGACCCAGGCTCCACCCTGTGCCTCGTGGCTGTGTCCCGTGGTTGGTCCCTGCAGGGCGGGTCAGACCCCAGTGCGGGGCTCGAGCTGAGGCTCCCGGCAGGAAAGGCGACATCAGCTCCACCTCCGCGGTGCTCAGGCGGAACCTCGGCTCACATGGGAGTGTCTGGGCCATGAAGGGGGCCAGGCAGCTCCCTGGTCATTGTCCCTCCTGCCAACACCACCCTGCGGCCGCTTGCCCACCCTGACCCCTGCCGGCGCACTCACCGATGTAGACGGGTGAGTAGCTGGACTTGACATTCTCGTCCAGGTAGGTGACGCCCAGCGTGTAGAGGGGCGTGGCGCCCATGCCGTGCAGGAACTGGCCCAGCATGAAGACCAGCCGGTAGCTGGACAGGCCCGAGGCGCGGCCCCTGCACGCCGAGCTCCGGTTGGCTGGGCACGCCGCCACCCCCGTGTCCACCTGCGCCTCGTAGGGGCCAGCGGCAAAGTGCGGCAGCGCGAACACCAGCGAGCCGGCGCCCATGACCAGCACGCCCCAACCCAGCCAGCGCGGCTTGTGCCCGCTGCCCCCGAAGTAGCTGACGAAGGTGAGGCAGAGGCAGGCGGCGATGTCGTAGGCGCTGGCCACGAGCCCGCTCTGGTAGCTGTGCAGGTCGAAGCGGCGCTCGATGGAGGTGACGACCGTGTTGATGAAGCCGTTCACGGTCATGCCCTGCAGGAAGGAGGCCGCGCACAGGAAGAGCAGGAAGCCCTTGGGCGTGTTGAAGGCCTGCAGACACGCGGGCGCGAACGCCCGCCAGCCACACTCCGTGCTCTGCGGCCCGGCCGAGACGTAGCGCATCTCATGGGCCGCGTGGGTGCTGCGCTTCTCAAAGGCGCACAGCGGCTGGCTGCAGGCGTCCAGGGGGCTGTGGGCGGCCGAGTGCAGGGAGCCAGGGCTCAGGGGCGAGCCCGGGGACGCCCGCCTGCTGGGGGGCGTGTGCTCAACCCCGTTTTCCAACGCCGACGCCGGGCTGGGGAAGGTGAGAGGCAGCATGGAGGCGAAGGGTTTGTCCCCTGTTGAGTGCTGGGGCATCTCCGTGCTCGGCGGCGGGGGGACCTCGCGGCTTCAGCAGTGTGGGGCCGTCACCCAGTGGGATCCCAGGGGCCTGGAGTATCCTGTGGGGGGAACCCCACCGGTTAGCAACCTGGCCTCCACCCGCGAGCACTGCGTCTGGCATGGACGTGCCGGCACACCCAGCACCCGGGTGGCCGATGGCTCTGCCTGCCCGGCGTCAAGTCGGGTGGGGCTAAACGGGGCTGCTCAGGCCTCCATGGGCCAGGTCACAGGACAACGTGGACACCCGTCCCTGCGCTGACCCCACCCCCGGCCTTGGGCAGAGGCAGAGTCCTGCCGGGCACCGAGAGCCACGCCCGCGGCTGCGTGGCAGGGCTGGGAGGGGCCTACGCTGACAACACGCCTCACACGTGGGGACAGGAACTGCAGGCTTCGCTTAGTGTGTCTTTAAACAAAGGAACAACTTTCTCTTGTGGTCGCAGGTACACAGGGCTCAGGGTGGCCGGGCGGGCGCTGCAGTGGGAGCCCACGCAGGCGTGGCGACGCACGTTTCCCACTGCAGAGACCCAGTGGGGCCGCCCTGCCACTGCCCTCCCCAGGGCCACACAGTGACCCCCACCCGTGGATTTAGCCCCAGAGCTGGTGGCTCTCAGTCCTCTCGCCACATCCTCCACCGGCGCTGCGCCCCTCGGCCCACCCGTGTCCCTGAGCACCGGGCAGCGGGCGCGTGGTCGCCACATGGCTCCCCTGCGGCATTGTCAGGATGCACCTCCCCAGCCCCTCCGACCTTCCCTCGGGCCCCTCCCCGGAGAGCCCCCCTGCACAGTGCTGAGTGGGATCCTCCCACCAACTGTTCATGAGCACCGACTGTATACATGAGCGCCAACTGTGTACCAGGCCTCGTCCCAGGCCATAAAGGTGAGGGAAGGTGGGGAGGGGCAGCCAATGACTGGCCCCAGGCTGCGTGGCCTGCAGCGGCAATTAGGACTTGGCCATGGAAAGGCTGCAGAGCCGGTGCCTGTGTCACAGCTGTCTTCTGGCATTTTCGAGAGAACCGTGCCCAGTCACGTGGCACTCACACACAGGCCTGCTGTTTACTTTGGAAACTGGGACCGCCAGGCTATCAGCAGACGTATTTTGAGGCCATGGAGCAGCCACTCCAAGCAGCCACTCCCGTGGGCTGCTCCCCAGGTGCCGCACCGCGCCCGCAGTTCCACCTGCTGCCCACAGCCGCGAGCAGGCGGCGGGCTGCGTGTGGGAGGTGCCGCGCAGGAAGAGCGCCGAGGGAAGGAGCGAGTGTGACGGTGTGGGAGCAACGCGGGGACAAAAGGTGACCACGTCCACACACGGGGAACAGGCCGGCAGTGGAGCTGGTGTCCCCAAGATCACGGGCAGCCGGGCTCGGATGGCAGGAACCACGTAGGAGAGAGAGAGACGGCGTGAGCCCCGGGCAGGACGGTGAGAGGCAACGGCCCTGCCGCCCGCCAGCCCAGACTCGGACAGGCTCAAGCAGCAGAAGCAGCGGCACGGAGCGGGGAAGCACGAAAGGCTCAACCCAAAGTTACGCAGACGCCAAAGCCCAGAGACCACCGACAGCATTCGGTGCGTTGCCCTCTGGTCTCCTTGATGTGTGCTCACTAACGTACATGTGCACATGCACACGGAGCCAAGGAGAGCCCTGAGGACGGTGCTGGAGGTCGGGGTGCACACGTGTACACACACGAGTAACAGGGGACTTGACCTCTTCCCGGGCTGGGACAGAATTCCGAGGCAGGAGCCAGCCGTGGAGGAACGGCCGTGCTCAGTCCTGAGCGGGGCAGGGCTGTGCTCAGAGAGGGTCTGCCCGGCCGTGCGGGGTGGTCAGTGCCCGCCAGCGCTCATGCGCAGAGCGCAGCGGAGCCCATGATGCCACCCACCGCAGGCCCGGACGCTGCTTCAAACTCCTGCTCTAGGACTGACCGCTGCAGGGGAGCTGGCGAGGGGGGATCAGTCCACACGGGGTTCAGAGGAAGCCGGCTCGCTAAGCTTTCGTGATTAACGAAGGCCACAAAGAAATAGGATGACTTCCTACTTAAAATAGAAGCCACGACTAAAAAAGAGCTAGTTGTAGTGTCCAAACAGCTCCAAGTCGGTGGCGGTTTTGCCTGCATGAAAAGCTCTGATGTAAATACACAAACTCAGCCCACGTTATTTAAAATCCCATGTTAGTGTTGGCCGGGTGACCTGCTGCCTGCTGCCCGCTGTGGCAAAGGGTGGTATTAGTAAGAACCGCAGGGCGCTGGGGGTTCTGAAGATGTGTGAGATCCGACAGCAGCCGACTGTGGAGCCGACCTGCGCGGTGCGGACCTGCGCTTCCCGCCACCAAGTCAGCGCACACACGACAGCTGTGCAATCTGCACCTCGCCCGAGAGCACCGGCTCCAGGTTCCCTCCAGAGCTGGCCCTGCCTCTCCAGACGGCTGTTCCTCCTTTTGGCGGCGTCTGGGTTGGAAAGCGGAGGCTTGGGCTGGAGCTCAGCTTGTATACGGCAGTCCCAGTGAGGGGCATCCGGCTGCGTCCCTGCCACCACAGCGGGTGGCTGGGTCACTGGTGGTGGGTCACTCACTCCTGCGTCCTAAGCACTGACATTTGCTCAGCGTGCAAGCGAGCTGCAGGGAGGTGGCTCTGCCCTGCAAGGTCACGCCTACATTCATGTCAACGCGAGACCTATACGCAACCTTGGCCGAACATGCAGGGCAGGACTTGAGCTTCACGGCTAACATTTGACCCAGGAGCCAGCCTGCAGCGCGACAGCCAGATGTGGGCTCTGGGAACACAGCCGGCCCCCATCAGGGTTGCAGCCAGCAGTTCCCTGGAGGGCATGATCTGGGCCTCTCATGTGGAAGCTCCTTTCTGGAATCCACTAGATTCCAGGGAGCCAAACCCAGGTGAACTCCACATCTGTCCTTGGTGCTGGTCACACCAGGGCTCATGACGGCTGTCCCTGCTAAGGCCAGCAGTTCTGTGGCTCTGTGTTTCGGGTCCCTTGTGGGCAGGCGGCAGGGCTAGGGGGTGGAAGCAGAGCTTAGAGGGTCCCCTGGCCCCGGACTGTCCCCGTGGAGGACAGGACATTGTAGCAGGGCCCAGGGACGAAGGAGCTGGCCCTTCCCAGCTCCCCTTTCTGGGGCTGTGTACATGTGTGTAAGCAGGTGTGTATGCACGTGTGTGTGCATGTGCATGTGTGCATGCCTAAAGCTCCTCGTGTGGAACTGACCTTGAGAAAAGGTGTGCTGACTTCCCAAGCTGGGAATGTGCAGCAGCGAGGGACAGCACCTGCCCAGATCCACCCCTGCAGCCTCCCCCAGCAAGCGGAGCGGCTTCCTCTGACATGTGAACACGTTCCCCCACGGCGGCACTCAGAAGGGGCTGCAGGCAGTCTTCACCTCCGGCCCAAGTTCAAAGGACCTGCCCCTCCCAACGACCTCCCTCAAAGGGCCCGGGGGACCCTTGTCCTGAGCCGGCAGTCAGGAGGGACCCTGTGGAGCAGGGCCTGGGGCCGGGCTGGTGGTTCTGCCTGTGGCCCACCCAGCACCTGCTCAGCTCTGGGCCCGCTGCCCACTGCTCCCATGTCTGCTCTCATGGGAGAATATCCAGGTCTAGGGGAGGTTGGGATGCAGCCCAGAAGGCTCTCTGGGCCTGGGAGAGCACAAACCACGCTCCACTCTTGAGCAAGGGGAAGGGGGCTCTTTCTCAGGGAGCCCGCAGCCGCCAGGCCTGCCTGGGTCTGACCCACAACCTGGGAGGAGGCGGGAGGCAGGAGGGGCCCTGAGGCAGCCAGAGTTCAGGGATTAGATCAAGATGATTAGCGGGAGGATGACGTGTGCCCGGAGCCTCTGGCCCAGCTGGAGACCTGGGCGTCAGTGGAGGGTGTGTGTGCGTGTGCCTGCGTGTGTGCCCATGTGTGTGCCTGCATGTGTGTGTGCCTGCATGTGTGTGTGCCTGCGTGTGTGCCTGTGCTCACTGTTTTAGGAGGACACCACAGGTGACCAGAGATCTCTTCCGACTTCCCCACACTGGCCAGTGGCTAAGCTGTGTCTCGGGTAGGACGTGCTGACTGCTCCACACCTGCGCCCAGAGCCATGGCCAGGGGCTTTTAGAGACACGTCCAGCCACCCCTGGCTCCTCCTCCTCACCAGCCCCAGACACCTGCCCTGTGGGAAGCCTGAGCAGGAGGCCCGGCACAGCCCATCTCTGGCAGGGGATCCTGGCCTGCCTCCCCATGTGTCCACATCTGCTTCCATGTTTCCCTGGGCTTGTCCGTCCCCTCCGCTCCCAGCTGGGCTGTCTGCACAGCGCCAACTCCCCCTGAGCAGTAGAAAGGCCACAGGGCTTCTGAGTAATATTTTAAGCCTCGAGTGGCCCTGGCCTGCCTGACTCCCTGCGGGACAGTCTGTCTGAATGTCCCCAGGGAGGCCTGGAGCTGGGGTGGCAGGTATCACTGCCTCCATGTTAGGGGACACCCCCAGGCTCGGTCCCTAAACCCTATCGGGAACTCGGAGGCCAGGCAGAACCGCCTCCTTTCTATTTAGGCTCCAGCCAGCAAAGTGCGGGAGGTGGCACCAGGCCCCCCTACCACACCCCCCCATAGCACGTGATGGCTCTGAGGCCACGGCCTCGACCCACACAGCCAGCCGCCCAGCCCCTCCTGGCACCAGCAGCCCCCCACCCCCGTGACACCTGGGACTCTCTCTCTTGCCTCCGAGATTCCTCCTGGCATCTCTTCCTCGAATGGGGTGAGTGAAGGAGCTTTCACTTCCATGAGGTAATTTCATATGTGGGGTGGCAGGACCTCAGGTGGCCAGCAGTGCCTGGTACGCCCCGATTTGCATACCTGGTGACCTCGCACAGGTTGGAGACAGGAAGCTGGCTGCTTTGCATGGAGGCCAACAATGCAGGATTGTCTGAGAGAGGGAGCCCAGACACAAGGCACCAGGACCTGCCCTGGAAGGATCCGTCCCTCCTGAGTGTCCTGCTGTCCAACCCGGACTCCTCATGTCCTCCCCTCCACCCACCGCCCTGGGAGTGTGGGCAGGGTGAGCCGGAGTGCCGGGCGCAAGGTTCTCTTCTTTCCAACTCCACGTTCTAGCCATGGAGTTGAAATCTTCCCCTGCCATGCAAGAGCAGATTCAAGAAGCAAAGAGAGGCTATCTCCAAGCCAGGCAGATCATGGGGGCCCCTCTCAGACTCAGTTTCCCCACAGCATGAGATCAGGAGCAGGAGGGATGAGCCCCTGAGTCCTCCACTCACAATGGGCCCAGGAACACAGACCCTAGACTCGGAGTACAGGGGGCCCCCTGCAGGTCTCACACCCCCCCCACTGCCTCTCACTCCCGCACACACCCTAACTCCCCTCGCGCTTTGCTGTTGCTGGGTAAACACTAAGTGACAGTCATGACCTGGGGATCACTGTGAGGGTCCCCATGGTTTTCGCCGCTCTCCTTGTCCTCTGGGGAAGGGGACCCCGGGGCTCCTGCTCCCCAGCCTTGGGACTCTGTCCTGGGGCCAGCAGATGAGCAGGGGCTGGGCCCTAGAGTAGGGGGCGAAGGTGATGAGGAGACTGGTGTCTGAGACGTCCCTCCTCAAGGAGAGCCCTGCGCACTGCAGGGCATGGGGCCTGGGGCTGGAAGGGAAGAGCGAGCAGCTCAGAGGAGCTGCCAGCAAAGGGGCACAAACCTGGTCCCCCAACCTGTGGGAGGGACACAACACAGAAGGAAGCCTGGGGGTGCAGGCTCTGTCCAGATGAGGGACCTGCCAGCACAGCTGGCCCAGTCTGCTCTCAGGGAGCTCCTAGGACCAGGCCAGCAGTGTCTCCCAAGGGGTGGACCCCCTGACAAAATGCAAGGGGCAGGATGGAGCATTACACTAAGACCAGAGGGTCCCAAGCTCTCTCTGTGGCTGGGGCAGAGGAACAAGGCCTCTGGGACCCTCGCCAAAGCTTGCCAGATAAAAAAGCCACCAAGGGAAGGGCCGTGGGGGGAGGGGTGCACAGGGGGAGCCGGGGCCCGCATGGGGCAGAGAGGACATGCTGGAAGCCCCTAGCCTCAGTGTTCGGGCTCCTGGGCACTGGCATGGGAAGCCTCACCCTACGCTTGGCCCCAGTTCTGGGCCACCCCGTGAGCGGCTTTTGCAAAGGACATGCGGTTTGAAAAAGCACCCACCCTCCCGCAGAAATGTGGTCCAAAAATCTAATTCTGTGTGATGCTAGAGGGAGGCAGGCTGTGCTGTGGTGACTAGGAGAGACCAGGGGGTGGGGCGAGCCCAAGTCCGAGGACAGTAGGCCGGCTGAGGGCCAGAGGAGGGAAGAGCCCAGACCCTGCAGCGACCCAGGGAGGACACAGCCCAGGGTCCAGTGTCCTCCCTACCCCCAGCAGGGCGACAGGGTCCACCAGTCACAGACACATGAGCCACCGTGCCTCCCTCCGCACCCCAGGCTCCGACGCCCAAGGGCCTGTTAGATTTTGCTGCCCAGGGGTCGACAGCAGGGTCCTGCCCAGGTCAGCTCACACAGAGACTACTCCGAGGCCAGCCAAGCAGCCGACGCCCCAGAACAAAAGCAGGTGTGGGGGAGGTTTCGAGGACTATCGTGTGTCCCTTCCAAAAGCCAACAATGGGTTCTTTGCCACTGGTGAGAATGAGAAGGTCACGTCACCCAGGAGAGAACATTTCTGTGGCCTGTGTCCACGCCCAGCTTGCTGTAGCAGCGGGAAAGCAGGAGGGTGTGTCTGGCATTGCCCTCCAGCCCTGCCCAGCTGTGGCCCAAGTGGCCTCTCTGCCCTGGCCACGGGCCCCAGGCTAACACCGCCGACCACCTGCACAATGGCTGGGGAGAGTTCAGTGACTCCACTCATCCCAGCTTACGTGTCCCAACGCCACGGATTTGTGTCAGCTCAGCAGCACCCAGCAGGGCGGAGGATTAACACTCACAGAGACTCCGGGATCAGGGACACCGGAGGTGCTATGCTGAGCTTGTCAAGTTAACTTTGGGTCCACAAGGGCTGAGAAAACCATTGCTACTGCAGGTCAGACGCGGACCTGGGGCTCACGCTGCAACTGGGGTTGTCGAGCTCAGGGTTAGGGTTAGGGTCCACCAGAGGCACAGTGGGGGCCAGCTTGGCTTTGGGTCAGCCACTGGGAGTCAGCTGCTGTAGCAGGGATGGCACGTCTGCCCACCCGGCCACCGTTCACAGCACCTGGGCAGGCCCCGCCCTGACCTCATGCTCAGTATTCTCCCCACCACCATCCGGGCTTCCCCAGCACTTGCTTCAGGGGCCACGCCCATGAGCCACAGATTAGGTCATAACCACGCAGGAGGCACGCAACCCCATGAAGAATTTTCCAGGCAGTATCTGCTGGCCCTGCCCAGCAGGAAGGCAGGACAGGTGCCCATGCAGGGTGGGTTGGGCAATCCGGCTCCAGCCAGCATCAGGGTCCGACCCAGAGGCCCTATCCTTTCTCCCTCCAGTGGCACAAGGGGCGTCGGGCCATGTGGGCTCACCCCAGAGGGACATCCAACCCGTGTCCCACAAGCACCGACTATCCGCGCCAAACACTTGGTGTCCTTAGCTGTGGGCTCACCTTTTGGGTCACTGCTCTGAGTCTCAGGCCTTCTGGCTGCCTGCACCCCTGCCCCCCACCCCGGGCTCCCCAGGACAGAACTAGGAAATGGCCAAGAGCCCCGTCTGTAAGCAGGTGGGTTCAAACCTCCCCCTCACCAGCTGTGTGGCCTCGGGTGAATCCCTCAATCGCCTGATGCCTCTGCATGTTCATCTGTAAAATGGGAGTGGAAACAGCTCTCCATGGGGTTGCCGTAGGGACTAAACGGCACTACGTTCACAGCTTTTAGTGCAGAGTCTGGCTCGTCAATGTGCTCAGCAGCTACCGTTGTCGCTGCTATTATTATTACTAGGGTCATAAGAGGAGCCGTTAAAACCAGGGTGTGCCCCTCTTCTGAAGGCTGCTGGCCCCAGGAAGCACAGAGAATGGAAACCTCACAGCCACGGGACTCCCCAGACCCGTTTCTGATCAGATAGAGTTAACCTGAGTTCCAAAGTCCAGCTGAGGAGCATCCACTGAAAAGCTGGCTCCATTGCTGGGGAAAACTGTGGCTCCAACGTCTTTGTAGAAACAGCCCCACGGCCAAGTTCGACTGCAGCTGGGAAGACACCCGCAGGCATGTCTGGCAGGGCCACCACGGTGCCACGTGGGGACCCCAGGCTCCTCTCTCCTGGGGCAGGCAGGCTGGGCAGAGAATGGCCACCCTGACCTGGAAGTGCCCGCCGGCTTCTCCGCGGAGGTGAAGTGCGGCATCTGCCTGGGTGTCCCAGTCTGGGCCAACGGAACCCACGGGGCACCGTCCTGCCACCCTTCCCGGCCAGGGCACCCCCACCCCGGTAGGAGTCGTTAGAGTGCCCGGGGAACCCTGGCCACCACCTGCACCCCGGCGGCGCCCGGGTGGGACAGAGACCAGGTCCGCGGGGACCGCGGGGCAGAAACGGGGCCGCAGGGCTGCTCCGCCCGCCCCTCCCGAGATGTCTGGAGCGGCGCTGGCGCGAACAAAGCCGCCCGCGCGAAACTTATGTGCATGACGATTTCCTCCTTGACTCAGCAGCAGCATCCGCCGCAGGTGGGTGACCCCCGCCGCGCTGCATAGCGCGGACACGCGTCTGTCCCTTGCCCGGCTGGAGCGCTCCTGGCCAGGCCACCAGCCCCGGCCGCTCCGTCCACCCGCTCCCGCCCCAGCCACGACCCATCCCCGTCCCTCCCACGCGTCCCCTTACCCCAGCCAGCCTTCTTGCTTGTGGCTCGGGGCTTCCTGCCTGGCAGGCGGTGGCTACAAGGGTCGAATTTGCATCCGATTCGCCTCGGTACCGCCCTCCCTCCGTGGAGGCGCTCGGAGCACCGCTGGTGCCCAGGCGTCGGCCCCACCCGCATCCCCCTCCGCGCCAGCCCGGGCGCCACCTCGCTGTCGCCGCCACCCCCCGCATATCAGTGGGCACCTGCCGCGCCCCTGACGTCAGCAGGTCAGGGCTGCGCACCTGGGCCGCACCCGCGGCGGCGCGGGCGCCCCGCTCCCCGCGCCCCGCTGCCCTCGCACTCACCGTCCCAGCCGGCGCCCGCGCTGCGCTCCACGCTCTGGCCGCTGCGCGCAGCCCACCCCGCTTTCATTCATCCGTTCGGGCCCGCCCCAGCCGCAGAGGGGCGGGCGGAGCTCTTGTCGCCGCGGCCGCCTGGCCTCACCCACGGTGGCCAATGGCAGCGCCGTCCGGGCCCGGCCCGCGCCCCGCCCCTGATCCCGGCCCGCCCCCGAGGTGACAGCTGCGCCAGCCCGGCGGGGGCGGCGCTGACGCCGGCGTGCGGAGGGCCCCGGACGACAGCCGCGCGCTCCACTCCCTGGCGCTGGAGCCCGGGGGCTGCTCTGTCCGCTGTCCCTGCGCTCTCCTTTCCCGCTGTGGGACGGGCTCTGGGCGCGGCGGGGGCCGAGAACCTGGCACCTCCGAGCTGAAGCAGGATTCGCGCCCGCGCTGCGGGACCGAGCCCTGGGGGCGGCTGTTAGCGAGGCCGCACTTTCCCGCCCCAGGCTTGGGGGAGCTCCCAGGTTCGGGGACAGGCGGGGACGGGGCGGGGGCACGGCCCTGTGAGGGTCACGGCGGCCTCAGTCTGGCTCCGGGGCCACTCAGGAAGCCCCCACCCATGCCCACCCTGCCTGGGCGCCGGGGATTTCCAGCCTCGGGGCTCTTTTAAGAAGGCGATACTGTTTTTTAAGTTTGGGGAGGAAGGTCCCTCGGGCGCGGCCACCTGGATTCCTACCGGTGTTCCCTGCTCCACGACGACAAACACATTGCCTGACTTTCCGGGCCTCGGTTTCCCCCTCTGCACCGGCGCTTCCCCGAAGGGCCTAGGAAACATTAAAGGAGTAAAACCTGAGGTGAGGGCTGCGCCCGCAGGGACTCAGGAGTTGCTAAGTATTAACAGGTGACCACAGTAACACTCCGCAAAGCGTTCCTTTTTAGTTTCAGGTAAAACTAATTTGTTTTAAAAGAAGTTTACGAAAGGCGTGTGTGCGTGTGTGAATCCCGAGGTGAGCTGGGTGAGGGGACGTGACCAGGCCGAGACTGTGGGCGGGCAAGGGGCACACAGGGGGCAGATGGGGCCTGGCCTCGTCCTGAGGAGGGGGGGCACAGTAGAGAAGAGGTGCTGGGGCTTATGGGAAAACGCCTGCGCACCCTGAGCCGTTATTTATGAAATGTCCTTCCTTGCTTCTGAGGGTGGGGTTTGCCACCAGGGTCCCTGGTGGTGTCCTCAGGGCTCCAGGCAGTCCTCATGCCTGGAAGCTGAGGCGAGGCCACTGCCCCCTTCCTGACTCTGCCTTTTAAGAGAAAAACCACCAACCGTGGTTCCTGGCTGCAGAAGTTCCCTCCCAGAGGACGCCGCTGTGCTGAGGCCCCGGGCACTGCCAGGAGGGGCAGGAGCATGCTCTGAAGATACTTCCCCCGAGAAAAGGGGCCTCCGGCTCCTGTGTAGCCCTGGCCTTGGCTGTGGAACCTGCTGGGAGCAGCATTTGCAGGCAGAGCTGACGACGGTGTCTTTTCCAGGGGGTGAGCTCCCCGTGCCAGGGTTAGGTGTGAGCAGAGCCGCCCGTCTTCTGCTGCGATGCTGGGCGAGCACTTCAAACGTCCAAGGCGGGACTGGACTCAGTGTTCTCACCACTTAACTTTGGATCACATCCCCTGAAACTGTTATTTGCACAATGTTTTTTCTTTAAACAATTCACATATTTTATTAGAAGGGTAAGTTTATTTTTGAAAAGGTAAGTCAGTGCCAATTACCATAGGGAGGTTACCATAAAAATTGGTGATAAAAAGGAAGCGACGTGGTATTAAATTCTAGCCAGACACGGCCACCTGCTGCGTGCTCTGAGCCAGGTGTTCCCAGGCCGCCTTCACAGGCACCAGTTGGAAGGGAAACCCGGAGCAAGCATCTCAGGTGTGTCACTGCAGAACGCAGGCCCTTGGTCCCGTCCTCAAAGGCTCTGGTGCCCGGTCATTTCCAGAGGCCCCGGGAGCCCCTGTGTGTCCTGGGCCTTGGCCCAGCCTCACCCTGTGCGACCTGCCGGTGGGGTCTCTCAGTAGCGGGACAGGGCGGCTGCGTGTTGGGGTCTGGCTGAGGCCGACTGTCCTGTCTCCTCCTGGCCGTGAGCAGTCGGGAGGGCAGGGAGGAGGCCCACGGGAGGTCAGCCACAGAGCACAGCAACTTTGGAACAAGGGCTGCCTGATTATGTGCCCTGGAACATTCTGAACTCAATAAACTCTATCCTGGCAGGGATTTTTATTTTTTATTTTTTGGAGAGGAAATAATTAAAAGAGAAAGAACCCAAGTCCCACTGGCTCCCTGTGGTCTTGTGGGGGCTGCACTGCTGCCTGTCGGGCATCTTTAGGAAACTCGGAGCAGGTGCCTACATTTTATGGCCAATTTTCATCCTCTGACATCATCTTCCTCAGTGCCCCGAGGAGCTGGGGCCTGAACGCTTGTACTTACGCAGTCCGCTCTGCGCAGCTCTAGCTGGCTTTACGCACACGGACACTTTGAGGAAAACTGATCTTGGTGTCAGAAGGGAGGTGCAGAGAGAGACATTCCCAGGCTGTGGGGCAGGTTCATGGCCAGCCCGGAAACCGCCTTTGACCCTGGTGGCCGGGCGGCTGCGCAGCCTGGAGACAACGGCATTCCCAGCGCTTTGGCACCAGGATGTCCGAACAGGACCTGGCTGGTGGTTCATACTTTGGAGAACACTTAGACTCCTGTTAATGTAGTGTTTGTGGTCATTTCTGTATTTTGGCCATATTTTATTTCTATTTTCTGCGAATTTTGCATATGTCTTAGTTGGATCGTTTGAGATGACCTTTCTTCTCCCTTCTGTGACTTACACAAATGGCCATTTCAACCTCATGAAAACTGACACCAAGTCTTGGAAGTGATGGAAACATCATTTTATCATTTCAGTCTCGGGCTATGACCGGGCAGTGAAGGCTCTAGAGAAAGTCCCTAAAAATGCATTTGAAGTCATGATTTCTCTGTTTTGCATGAGAAAGAGGATGTCGTGGAGGCCTGACGGGGAGACGCTCCAGGTGCAGCGCAGCCTCATGTCCTCATGGTCGCGGAGCGCGGTGTGGCACGTTTGTCTACGCAAGGCCGTGTTCGGTCAGGGACCGTGACACAGCAGCCCAGCTGTGAGCAGGCGGCGGACACGCAGCTTCCCAGGGGAGAGAAGCACAGGTCGGAGTCGTCTTAGGGGACAGATGAGCCCAAGTCACCCGCACTTCTGGGATGGCAGAGCCTCACGGGGAATTGGGACTGTCGGGGGGGGCTGGGCCGTGCCGTGGGCGCTGGGGGGTCCCTGGAAGCAAGACTCCCTGATGGGAAAAGCACTTTCCATCCTCACAGCTGTGATCCGCACTGGGGAGGGGCCTTTGGATGGGGTGAGGCTGAAAGGCTCCCCTGCCGGCCACGACGTTGGCTTTCCTGGGCCTCGGTTTCCTGCGGTGGTCACAGCCCTGCTGGGCACAGAGGACTCCCTGAAGTCCTCTGCAGGAGCTGTCATCCTCGTCACCGCTACGGATCTCCTTTTTTCCGTCCGCACTGCTCTGCTTATGCTCTGCTGTGAACTGAGGCCTCGGCCCGCGGCCAGGCCCCCGGCCAATTCTGCGCAAATGCCGTTGCCTGGCGTGGGCGACAGCAGCCTGGCAAATCATGAGTGGCTGCCTGGGGCAACAGTCCCCCACTGTCCTCCCTCTCTGTGTCCCGGAGCAAGACAACCCTGGGGAGAGGGACTTTCAATTCGATCTTTGTCTTTTCTGAGAATCTGCCACCGCTAAGAGCAGCTACCGGGGAATCCGGTTCCACTGTGCCGGGTCTCAGTCTTGGGCATCCTTCCAAAGTGTTGGGGCACGGTGGGGCCTGGCCCTGGGTTCACAGATGTGCAGATAAATCACATGTGAACACCGCAGCATTTAACATGCCGAGCCGAGCTGTCCTTCTTGTCAGCGGCAATGAACGCTTTGGCCCAAGAGAGCAGAGAGCGTCATTCACAGGTGCAGGGTCCGGCGACAGCTCAGGCTTTGGCCTGGGGCTGGCAGCTGTGGGTATCATGTTCTCTTTAGAAGCCACCAACTAATTCACCAGTGCTCAGAGCCTGGTGTTACAGGTTAGGTTTTGTGTAGAAAAATTTGGACTTCCTTGCCTGGCCAGGCAGCTCTGAGCTCTGAGACAGGGTTTGAGAACAACTGGGGAGCCGGAAGTTCCAGGAGACGCAGACTCGGACAGGTGGGGGAAGGGGCTGCAGGCGGGGGACTCCGGGGCACAGAGGTTCAGGGCTGCAGGCGGGGGACTCCAGGGCACAGAGGTACAGGGCTGCAGGAAGAGATCTGGCTCCAGCGCCTGCAAAGTGCCTACATTTCCTGTTCTGGTGGCCTGCAGGGCCCCAGCCTTGTTCACAGCCAGGCCAAGGCTACCGGCCTGTCCCCAGAAGGGTAATTTGAGTGTCAGGGTGATCCACTTGTGTGGTCTTTCTGTGTACGCTTTTACAAAGCAGCAAATGTCTTTGCCAGGGAGGGAGTCCGTCCGGAACTGCCCTGGCCTGCCCAGCTTCTGTGCCTGCCCCGCTGGTCAGAGGGTTCACTTGGCTGGGACCTCACATTCCAGAAGGACCTCACTTCAGGTAAGCGATTACCTTACCTTCCGATATGACTGTGCGTGCAGTGGCATGGCCCTGGCAAGCCTCTGGGTTGGCTCGCATCCGGCCCACCCACCTGTGACTAGATCGTCTCGCACCGAAGGCATTTTATGTGAAAATCATTAGATGCGCACATGTGGGTGCCCGCAGTGCTTGCAGCCCACTTTGGGCATCCTTCCTGTTTTGTTCTGTTGGGAGCTCAGGGAATGGGAGGGGGTGGTCCCTTTCCCTGCCTCCAAGCCCTGCCCTTGGCATCTTCTCCCAAGCTGCCACTTCCCGGGGTGAGCTTCAAGGGGCTAGGACTTTGGGACTTTGACTGAGGTCACGGACAGGACACCCCCAGGAGCCTCACTCCCTTGGGGGGGGTCAGGAGAGGGGAGATGACCCACGCTGC
>CAUYRT010106276.1:0-25540 GCA_963574885.1 Lepilemur ruficaudatus
CCCATACAGTAGCCATAAGCCACGTGTAGATATTTCCATTTAAATTAATTAAAATCAGGCCGGGCGCAGTGGCTCACGCCTGTAATCCTAGCACTCTGGGAGGCCGAGGCGGGAGGATAGCTCAAGGTCAGGAGTTCGAAATCAACCTGAGCAAGAGTGAGACTCCATCTCTACTAAAAATAGAAAGAAATTAATTGGCCAACTAAAATATATAGAAAAAATTAGCCAGGCATGGTGGCGCATGCCTGTAGTCCCGGCTACTCGGGAGGCTGGGGCAGAAGGATCGCTTGAGCCCAGGAGTTTGAGATTGCTGTGAGCTAGGCTGACGCCACGGCACTCTAGCCCGGGCAACAAAGTGAGACTCTGTCTCAAAACTAAATAAATAACTACATAAATCCATAAATAAATTAATTAAAATCAAACCAAATTTAAAATTCAGTTCCTCAGTCTCATTAGCCACATTGCAGATGCTCGGTAGACACGTGATTAGTGGCTACCAAATCACAGAGCACAGATGTAGAATGTTTCGATCAGAAAATTCTGTTGGACAGCGCTGATAGTTGATACACAGCTAGGCAAGAGCCACAGAGATAGTTCATGAATGCCTGAAGTTTGGAGAATGATTCCATGGTGCCTAACTCTGTGGCACATCCTCCTCCCATCTCCTAGATGCCTGTCCTTTCCTGCCTCGGTTAAACTTGTTTATGCACACCTTATCGTTTCTTATCTCCTCCTTCCAGGGCTGTGGCATGCTTATCTCTCCCTGAACACACCTTCCTCCCACCTCCTATATACACGCGGCATCTAACAAGGTGTTTTGTACAATGTAGGTACTCTGTAAATGTTTGTTAACCAGTTGAGTGGCACTTCCTAACAAGTGATTGGAAATATGTGACCGAAGCTAGAGAGAGATCTATATGGCTGGTAGTGGGGGGCAGGGGAGAAGAAAGAGAGGCGGGCACCTTCCCAAAGAAGAAGCGAAGCCAGCAGAGAGACAGCAAAGAGGAAATCAGAGGGACAGTGATGGTCTAAAGTCTTATACATGTCACCAAAATCCCTCTGCCCACCCCACAAGCCACGCGTGGGCAGTGACGAGAGTTATTGCAAGGGAGTTCACACGCTTAGGCAAGAGCTATATAAAAAGCATAACAGAAATTCGAAATATTATTATGTGATAAATAAACATACAAAACCCATGAATGAGAAGTTGGAATGGCATGAAAATTGAGAGTCTGGTGAGGAGGAAAAGAATGAAAAACGCTCTGTCCCTGGGCCAGCTGGTGTGAGTTACGTTTTATGAGCGGCATGTGAATTCCAGCGCCCGTGTTGAATTAGCAGCAGAATCGCACATTAGTTTTAGGGCTCCCTCTCGAATAGGAACATCATAACGTTTTTTAATTGGAGCTGATAAAAACCTAGCATTACTTGTAGGTTCCTGAGAGAAGTGAGTTGTGAAATTGGGTTTTCATTAAACCTAATGATGGAAAATTAAGTATAGTGCGTCTGGTGAAATGGGGTGTGATAAAAGGCATCACTTCTGCATTATCGGAGGTTAATAAGGGAATAGGTGAGGTAAGATACATTGAAAAGGGGAGTCCAACTAGTTGAATTAATAAACCTTGAAAGTCCCTTGGTTCTGAGTCCTCACAGCATCATTAGCACTGGCATTGACATTATTACAAATGTTACAGCAATACAAGTTGTTAAATTTCAAAAGCACTTATTTTCCATTCCAGTGTTGGTTTTGCTGAC
This sequence comes from Lepilemur ruficaudatus, assembly GCA_963574885.1. NCBI lineage: Eukaryota > Metazoa > Chordata > Mammalia > Primates > Lepilemuridae > Lepilemur > Lepilemur ruficaudatus. The sequence continues at coordinate 1,753 of CAUYRT010106276.1, forward strand.
ACCAAGTTTACAGTCTCTCTAGCAATGTGTTTAGGGAAAATATCCATATTGATAGCTACTTGGTTTTGGAAATATTGAGCACCTCACAGAAATTGCCAGGTGCCATCCCTAGGAAGCCTGCCTTTGCTGGGCAGCTGGTCTCCCATGCCACCCATGCCCCAGGTCTTTGGAAGACTGTGAGTCTCTGAAGACATCTGTCCCCATACACGATGGTGATTTATGGGGGAAACACTCGCAGGGCTCCAGGCATCAACTCTGGCTCATCCTGTCATGGGAGTCATGAAGTGCGGCATCTAGAGATGCCCCTTTCCTCTCCTGTCCCAGCCCCACCACGACATCATGGGAGGAAGAGTCACTGGAAAGATGCCCCATATCCATGACCGCTGGGACACCTGCAGGAAAGAGCAGGAGTCTTTAAAGAAAGGGATTCTTCTTAAACCCCTTCAACACCTTCACGCTGGCTTCCAGAGTCTTGCACACTCACAGCTTTCTAGATCTGCCTCGCCTTAGCCCTTGCTGCACTGCCCCTGTGACATTTCCACCCACAGCTGTGACTTCATGCCAACCTCCTTGCTCTTACCCAATCGCACCTTCGTCTCTCATTCTTGGTTCTTCTGATTCAGATGGTTCTTGTCTGTTTTCCCCACCAGACCACCAAGCCCTAAGGGTGGAATCTATATTTCTCTCTGCATTGCCACTGCCTACCAGAGTCCCTGGCACAGAGTGGGTTCTCGTAAGTCTAACCCATGATCACAGGGGGTGACGGAGAAGGGAGGCAGCCCCCACCTTTGCCAGGTGCTACATTCACACAATGCCAGTGAAGATGCATCTGCCTATTACCTAAAATCTCAGGAGTAAGCAGTATTTTTCTTATGTGCAGTCATAAAGGTTCTGTTAACATTTTGCCTAGGCCCTTCTTCCTTGTACATAAATCTTTACTTTGAGATCTTTCTGTCGGCAATCCAGGGGTGATGGGCTGGTCTCAAATGGCCAGGCTCTGCCTTGGTGATGTTTACCTCCCACACTGAATCAGGTTGTTTTAGAACCCACAACTGTGCATGCAATGGCCCTGCCCACTAATTAGGTGCGACTCAATCATTGTCTCAAGTTCAGACCAGTCAGATTAGTAGCCCCTCTTCCCTTGGAGGTGGGGGCAGGTGGAGAAATGGAAAACAAGAACTGCATGCCCCACTCCATCAATAGACAGAGGTGAAAGCATTAAGGTGACCAACTCTCCTTGTTTGCCCACAAATGAGGGGCTTCCCAGGTTGCTGAACTTTCAGTGCTAAACCCAAAAGACTGTCAGGCAAACTGGGACAAGCTGGTCACCTGGAAAGCATGCAGGCCAGATGTTCCCTGCCACTGTTCATTCCTGCTTTGCTGATGCTGTCACAGAGAAGTAGAGTGTGCATTCACACACGGAGTCTGTGTCTGATGGATTACTGCAACAAGACAGGCAAATATGCTGAAGGGAACGTGGACTTTGAAAAGACATGTTGCAGACAATCAGGAATATATGCTAAGCCTCCCAGGGAATGTGTGTGGCATAAGCCTGGTGGGCATCTGCATTGGCACAGTGTCTGAAAACATCTGGGTGAGAAGCATCGACTGCCATGTCCGACAGAGCTCGTCTTGTGCGCACCACAAACAGGGTGATCCAGGGTGCACTGTCCATGTCTTTGGAAGGAGGTTGGGGGAACCACGCCTACATGGTTGTGGGGAAGATAAACTGGCCATGGAAGACTAACAATGTATGCCTGGCAGGGAGGTGGTACGGCAACACAGTGGTTTCACTGGTCCAAGGGGAGCAGAGGAATTCAAATCCAATCTGAGCAGGTGGATCAGTTTCCAGGGTGGCCAAACTAACAGAAGGCAGCTAAAGCAACGCATTGGGTATAAAGGTTCTTATTATGGGAGATATAGATTTTATATCAAGGAGAGATTTTGTGAAGGAGATGAGGCGTAGGATCCAGGCCTGGGGGATGTAGCTGGCAGGACTGAAAGAAGAGATTCAGGCTTCCCTACCTGCAAGGCAGATTCAAAGATGCTACTGGATCAATAGTATTAAGTGGTGGGGAAAGTGTACAATAGGAAGAAGGTGGTCACTCTTGCAGAGCCCATAACTGGAGAGAGCAACTGGGAGAGTCGGGCTTCCTGCATGCTGGTGGGGTCCAACACTGGCTCTGCTTCCTCCCAGTGTAAAACCCAAAGGAAATGAATGAGCAGAGAAACCAGGTCACAGGGACGCAGGCAAAGGGACCAAAAGCAGGCATATGGCTCTGCCCTCCAGGCGCCTGAGGCTCTCCTTACCTGCAGACAAGCATGGAAGATTATTTCCAGCCCCCCACCGCCTAAACAGGAGGGCACTCCCAATATCTAGCCTGTCTGGCTTCTCTCTGGTTCTGGGAGGGCCAGGATTGGCCCAGACAGCCCTGCCAGGCCTGGAGGAAGGACAGACAGGCAGGGGATGACAACCAACCTGGAACTTTGTCTTTACTGGACCAATATACCCCCTTGAAACCAAAGTAAACCAAGGGTTACTGTGTTCACTGGTTTGTTGTTTTTTTGTTTTTTGGTTTGTTGTTTTAATACTTAAATCTACCAACACAGCCAGGCCAGGGAAGAAGCATGTCTCTCATCTTTCTGCCGTTTCCTGATGAGTTGAGTCCCAAGCGAGTTCCTTCTGCCCTGCTCAGGCCAAGCTGGGGGAGGCAGGGAGGACACAAGACAAAGCTCCCACCGGTGACAGTCTCTTCTGCCTCCTTCTCTTTGAAGCAGATGGCAGCCGTGGGGAGCTGTCCCAGCCCACCCTCACCATCCAGACCCACCCCTACCGGACCTGCGACCCCGTGGAGCTGAGCTACCCCCGGGACCAGTTCCAGCCTGCCATCCGGGTGGCGGACCTGCTGCAGCACATCACCCAGATGAAGAGAGGCCAGGGCTATGGGTTCAAGGAGGAATACGAGGTAAGTGACCGGCCTGTGGGAAACCTCCTGATGGGCTCAGAGGCGTATGTGGGTGCTGCAGCCTTGCTACTAAACATATGGCCTCCAACCACAGCATCGGCGTCGTCACCTGGAAATGCAGCATCCAGGCCCCATCCCACCCTACTGGATCAGAACCTGCGTTTCAACCAGAACCTCAGGCAATTCGCATACACAGTAAATTTGAGAAGCACCACGCTAACACCACGCTAAAAGATTCTAATGCCCCCTCTCCCCCATCCTTTTCCAGCCCTCCCCCATTTCATAACCCAGTTATCTCCGAAATTTCTACACCTTGGAATCACACCTTCCTTCAACATGAAGATAGAATGGCTCAAGTCCCCATCCCCTGTGCTGTAGAAAAGCCAGCAAATCACCCCTGCCAATGTTCCCCGGCATGCCTGCTTGCTCCTGGTCCCGCCGTCCCACATTCATGCTTCTGCGTTATTCTCACCCCCACAAGGGAAGGCCTCGTCTCCAGTGACTGCTGCCGCCTCTCTCTGAAACTTCTCCCTCCTGCATTGGGCATCCTTTTCCTTCCTCCCCAAAGCATCTCCAACACAAAGGCTTTGCAGGTAGTGGCTGTTACTGAGGGTTGGGGAATAACAGAGGAGGATTGTAGCAAAGTACAGGAAGCACCTCGATAGGACACTGCGATTCTGGGAAGTTCCTTAACCATCCACACTGCTGCTGAGTCCTTCTAAGGTTCTGGTGGCCTGACAGGTCTCTATCCAGTCCCTCCCCAAAGCTTTTTTTTGGTGTCCTCAAAACTCCCTCCCCATCACCACCCCTCAGCATCCAGGAAAAGGACCCCACGCTCCCCTCACTTTACTATGCAGAACACTTCAGCTTTCTTTGTCTGGCTCCTTTTGTTTCAAACCTTGCCCATAGGGCCCCACCTTTTACAAAGGAAAAGCAAAACAGAATAGAAGGAAAATGCACAAGGTTGTTTTCCTGAGCCAAAGAGCAGCTCACTCCCCAGGAGTGATTCTGCAGCTCTCCTGATGCGGGTGGAACCCAGCTGCAGCCGGCTTCGAAAACACGCGCTTCCTCCTCCACGGTCCCTTTCCCTCTCTCCCCCTCCTCGTTCCTTCCCAAAATATCTTTCCAGCACCTTCTGTGTGCCACGTTCTGAGTTATTTGCACTCGTTTTTTTGTTGTTTGTTCTTTTTTTTCCTTCACATGCAGCGTGTGCCCCAGATATGCCCGATTCATTTTCACTCTGTGCAAACTCGTTGGCTCAGACTCCACACATTTGGAATTCTTGGTAATGCAGACTAAGTTTATCCCTCAGGCTGCATTCTGAGAAAGAGCTTACAAGGCAATATTTCAGAAGTCGTGTGAGGTCGTTAAGTTGTGCTAAACTGGGGGTCCAGACAGCTAGATTCCGATATGGTAAACAGTGTGGTCTGAGCATATCATTTTGCTATCTGAGTTTTAAAATTTCTTCTTAGTTGAGTGAAGAGTTTGGATAAGGTGATTTCAAAGGATCTCTCTGATCCTAAAACTTTTTATAAGAGCATAAAATATGGTGGCAAGGAGCATGTTTGACATATTTATGAGAACAAAAATGTGTATGTCAATGGATGTAATTACCAGCTAGGGAGAACTAGCAGTTAATTTCAAAAATGATCTAAGTAAATAGCATTTTTCATATCCTCAGTCTATGAATTTTAGAAGAATGTGGAAATTAGAGTTGAAGAAAAAGATCTCATCACCTCCCATCCCTGGGTTTATTTCCTAGGGGGCTGAATGTTTCCAACCCTGGGGGGCGCGGCGCATGTGAGTGTGCTTCGCACATGTGTACAGATATGTTTGTTGAGCAAATGTCAGGTAGGGTATGTGGTTTGTAAAGGCATATTCAATATCATGATGATTTAATAAGTCATTAGTCATAAGTATTTGCTTAAACATTTCAAATGGCATTAAGGGAGATAGATACATGGCTTATCAGAAAGGAGGACAAGCAGCCACAGGCTGGGAAACACATGTTCTAACAATTTGCAATCTAAAACCCAAAGACAGAAACACAAATGTGTTCGACTACTTTGGTGCATTTCCTTCCAGAGCCAGACTGATATTTCTTTTAAGTGTGTTCATCCCTGTGTGGTGAATTGCTTTTCAAAAATTATTCTTTGTCCTTTTTTGCGTTTTCCAAACTTTTCTAGCATGGAAATGAACTGCTTTTAAAATGAGAAAGCAAACAATGCTTTTTGTACCATCATTTGAACCTCAACCAGAAATATCTCTAACTAGGCCAGCCTTGCCCTCAATTAGTTCAAATTCTGTTAATCAGCAAGTTGGAAAGCCTAGCTTCTAGTTAACGTCATTCTCTGATTAACTGAGGGTTAATTGGAAACGTTCCTTAATGAAAGCCTTTCCACAGTGTGCTAGTCCACTGTCCTAGAGTATAGCTCAATATTGCTTTGATCGTCAAGGCTCCCGTGATAGCTACAATTTTCATCCTGAGCATGAGACTCACAGGTCTGCTTGAAGACTCCCTGTCCTGTTGTAGATGTACGACGCCTGCAGCTCCGGTCCTACTCTCTGTCCATCCTGTTCCATGCTGTTTGCTGCCTGTCACTCTCCTATCCTGCTCATTTTCATACTAACAAGTGAGTTTGACAGTTGACATGTAGGGAGCCACCCAGCTAGAGCAAGCTATGTCTTCTTCAAATTCGATCCAGTCATACAATTCCTTAAAATTTGTTCAGTAAATATTTACTGAGTATTTACTATTGCCAGGGACTATTCTAGGTGTTTGGGATATAACAGTGAACAAAACAAAGATTCATGCCCTCATGGAGCTTGTCTTCTAGCAGGGGAAATAGGAAATAAACATAGGCTTAAAAATAAACAAATTATGTAATGTAGTGAAAAATACTGTTTGCTCTTTTACAAACTACCCCACATCTCAACAACTTAAAATAGCCAATTTCTTGCACTCACTGATGCTGTGGGTCAAGGATTTGTTCGGGCACTACAGGGACAATTTGTCTCTCTTACATGGTGTCCAGAGCTTTGGCTGGGAAAGCTACAAGGCTGGGGGCTGAAATTATCTGATAATGCCTTCACTCCTGTGTCTAGTGATTGATAAAGGCTGTCAGCTGGAGTCTCAGCTGGGATTGTCTGCTGGAACACCTACACATGGCCACTGCAGGTGGCCTAGGCATCTTCACAGCATGGTAGCCTTTGGATAATTGGACTTTCTACATGGTAGCTCAGAGCTCCAAAAGTGAGCTTCCCACCTAACAAGGTGAAAAACGCATCACCTTTTTAACCTAGACTTGGAGGTCACACTGCACCATTCCTGCCATGTTCTATTGGGTGTAAGCAAGTAGAATCTTCCCATATTCTAGGAGAGGGACATTAGATTCCATCTCTTGATGAGGAGGAGAGGCAGTTGCCATATTCTAGAAGAGCATGCAGAACAAGAAATACTGGAAAATACAATATTTGGATATATAAGCTGCCCTAAATATGATAGAAAAAGGAAGAGTAGAACAAGGAAGGGAGATGTATTCTAGGGACATGAAATGGGGGAGGTTCCAATACTAAGTAGGATAAAAGGGTAGTCCTTAGTTAGAAGATGAAATCTGAATATAGATCTGGTGGAAGCTATCTGGAGGAAGAGTTCCAGATCAAGGGAGTAATATAGCTGGCATGTGCAAGCAGAAGCAAGGAAGCCAGGGTGGCAGAAGGAGGGTGAGCAAGGGGTGAGAGTACTAGGAGACTAGATTGGAGAAGTAAAGAGGGACCTGACCTTGTGCTGCATTGCAAGCCATTGTGAGAACTTTGGCTTTTACTCTGAAATGGAAAGTCACTGCAGAGTTTTGAGAAGACAAGTGCTAACGATCTGACTTTATTTTGAAAGATTCATTCTAGCTCCTGTGTTGAGAGTGGGACAAAGGGAGGCAAGGGTGGAAGCAAGGGGACCAGTTAAGCAGACACTGCAGTAACCCAGGGGAGAGACAATGGGGACTCGGCATGGAGGGGACGTGGCAAGAACTGGCTGGATTCTGACTGTATTTCAAAGACAGAGCCAGGAGGATTTCCTAACACATGGCATGTTTGAGAAAGAGAGGAACTCAGGGTGACTCCAAGGCTGTTACCTGAGCCATCGGGAGGATGGAGTTGCCACCCATGGAGGTGAGAAGCCAAAACCAGCAATTGGAAGTTCAACTTCGAGTGTCTATTAGACATCTTGGTGGCTTGAAATGGGAAATAGGAAGTTGGAATTTTAGAAAGAAGCCGGGACTAAAGAGAAAGCTTTGGGGGTTGTTGGCGTCTAGATTGAAGCCAAAAGACGGGGTGAGGGCACCAAGCAAATGAGTGTAGACAGAGATAAGGATCAAGGACTGAGCCTTTTCAGACTTCAGCTTAAAGGTATGTGAGTACTTTCCTTGGGCCAGGCATTTCCTAGGCTCTAGGGACTGGGGAGATGAGATAGAACCCTTGCTTCTGGGTAACTCAGACCCTGTTCTTAGAGACAGGCATAGAAACTGATCATTTCAACGTCTTGCCAAAATGCCACCACAACAGAGGTACCCCCAGAGCTCTGGGAATCCTTGCGTATGGGATGCATTCACCCAGCCTAGAGGTAGACAGCCAGTGGCCTTCTGGAAGACATAAAGCCTACACCAAAGCTCAGGAAACGGGAAAACCCAAATGAAAGAAGAGAAGGGTGTTCCAGACAGAGGGGCTAGAACAAGCTATAGCAGGGGAGTGCGCACAGCAGGCTGAGCTAAGAGAATCACAAGCAATTTGATACATAAATTATGGGAGGGGGCACAGACAGATGGGGCTGAAATTACCAGCAGGGGCCTCATAGCAGAAGAGGAGGCAGGTATTTATCAGGTTAAGGAGTTTGGCTTTTAATCCAAGGGCCATGGGAGCCATCGAAAGGAGCAGGATTTTTTAAAGAAGATTTGCATTTCAGATCTGGGAGAGATCAGAGCAGCTAGGCGGCCAGGACAGTAATTCAAGTAAAATATGGGATGGCCCGAACCAGAAGACTGGGCCCAGAGCCCAGAAAAGCCCACACACTTTATCTGCATGTAGAGCCATAAAATCAGCTTGTTCTCTTTGGCATGAAAACTTGAGTCTCTCAATATATATTTGAAGTTCAATTATTTGAAGTAATGTATGAATCGTCCCGAATTGAGAGTCAAAATGCACAGATTCAAGTCCTGTCACATTGATTAAGTATTTGGGTGACCACAAGCAGGTCACTCCTCCTCCCTGGGCCTCCATGTCCACATCGCTGCAATGAGAGCAAGGGGGTTGGTCATAGTGATCAGAGAGCCCTTCTGTCTCTGATATTCTGGGAGTCTAAAGAGAAACCTATGGGCCGGGCCAGCTGGGCCTCCTCCCACGCATCATCCCGGTGGTTAGGTCTCGAGTTCTAGCAGCCATGATTGACCAAGGGTCTCGGGCTCCCAAGAACCCAAGGAGGCCTGACACAGATTAACTTCACCTGCTGACAGATCTGGGTCTCAGTGAGAGGTTTCCCATCTCGGTTGCACATTCGAATTACCTGGGGAAGTTTTTAAAACACCAGTGCCCGGACTACGTTTCAGATCAATTACATCAGAAAGGCTGGGGGTGGGAGCCAGGGGTCAGCATTTCCAGTTGATTGCAGTATACTTTATAAGGTGAGAGCCACTGGTCTGAGAAAACCCATGGAGTCCCCAGCATGTGCCCTGCTTATGCCCACAGACCTGCGGCCGTACCTGGTCTGCTGGCCACCCCTCAGATCTACCCCTGCTGATGGAACACAGCCACACTGCGGTCGAGAGGCCGTGATCTTGAACTGCAGAGTCCTGCCTCCTCCCCATCCCGCTTCCCCCAGCCGAATCCTCCCACCTTCCCCCACTATAAAAGAAAACCCTAAGCATGCCAGCAAATGCAAGAGATGTGGGCTGGAGACTAGGGTGTCTGGGGGCCCTGTAACCCCCACCATGGTGGTCAGAAGAGCAGCGGGTTCAAGGAAGATGACGGAAAGCAGGAAGGGGTGACTTTGTGATGGAGAGAAGGAAGAGAAGCACGTCCATCGCAGTCGAATCCAGATAGCCTGTCGTCATAATGAATGGAACCAGCCCAGTAGGGCGACCAGAAGGTATCTGGTTATTAAAGCTCCATTAAGACTATTTAAGGCAACAAGGAACAGCTGTGAGGAATATGACGCGGCCTAATGAAGAGCAAACATTTGTTCATTTTTCCAGCTCTGGACGGACACGCCGTATGCGTGGCTTTTGTGGGAGAGGCCTGCGTTGCTGTCTAGCTCTTAGTGGTCTGGGGGTGATGGGATGCTGGGCTGTCAGCCTCCTGACGGGACAGAGCCACAGAGATGGACGCTTCAGGTCACCCCAGGGGCCCCTTCTCCTTCCAGAGCCTCCCAAGCAGAGGCGGAGTACACCTCTGCGCCTCCCACAAACTCTTTACTCCTCTGTTGGTGACAGAGCCACAGGACATCCCGCTGCAGACGACCCCAAGGGATTCCGGTCCAGCTCCTCAATTTGTAGATGAGGGTGGTTCCGGGGAGGGGCACGAGGAATTAGTGGCAGATGCCCAAGGCAGGAACGAGAAATCCATGTTGTTCCTCAACACTGGGAAGCCACAGTGGCCAAAATGGGAAGACCTGGGCTCCACCTGCTCATGTCACTGCCCCCAGGCATCCCCCAGATGAACAGAAGAAGAAAATGGGCCATTCCAGGGTGTGTCCAAAAGGAGTGAGTAACCCACGTGGTTTCAGACTTTGGAGTTTTTACAGCAGGAAAGAGCTCTTGTGGAAGAGACTGTTAACTCAGTCTTTTCTTTTTAGCCTGTTTTTACCCTTCCATGTATAATACTGTTTGTGACACAACAAACAGCATTTTTTAGTATTTAATACAGGAAACCTCCCAGCCAAGTGAGCGATTTTCAGGTGGTTCTGTAGGAAAAGCCCTTGACCAGGAGTCAAGGCCTGGTTCTCAGTCTGCTCCTGAGATTCCGGGTGGTCGTGGGCAAGACTCTTCCCTCTCTGGGTCTCATTTTCACCTGTGAAATGTCCGACTACATACTTAGTGTGGAATTCCGAAGACTGATACTATCTGCTTCCATTGCATAAACATTCATCTGGCCAGAAACACTGACTGAGTACCTACTGTGTACCTGACCCCGTTTAAGGCACGGGAGATAGAAATCTAAGTAAAGAAAATAAAGACCCTATTTCATTTTTTTTTTTTATTTTAACAACAGGTATTTACATAGCAAAAGACCCTATTGTCAAGGAAGCTCGTGGTCTGGCCACACCGTGTAATTATGCCACGGAACCCTAGTTAAAATGCTTTGCAGACACACGCGTAAGGGCAGTGCAGGGCAAAGGAGGTTTTGGGAGGTGTTATTGTAGTTTATTTTTGCTTTTCATCCGTTCTTCTTGCCAAGATCAACCAGAGCTTCACAAAAGGTGAGACGCTGAGTTGAAGAAAAGCAGAGGATGGGTGGAGGAAAAGCAGGTGTAATGACAGGAGCTACATGTGCAAGGCTTGGGAGCATAAGGAATTGAATTGCTACAGCCAGCTTCTAGAAGGGAAACAAAGATGCCCACCTAGGAAAAGTTAAATAAAACTGAAACTGGTTGGGGAAATAATTAGGAATCTTACGCCCTTTGCACAGTTCTTCTGAACAGAATTGACAAGGTCATAATCAGGGCCTCTGACAGTCTTCCTCGTTACCTGAGCTGACTGCAAGTTTAGGGGACAGTTGTTGGCCTAGAGACAGTCACCCAGAAGCTCATGCGTGATGATGGACGTGAGCTGCAGGTGGCTGGAAGTCTGTAGCTTGGGGTGGGACACGGGGACCCCAAGATTGTATACTCAAAGCTGAGAGGAATATAGGTACTCTGATATGAGCCTCCTCATTAAGCTATAGACTTCTGGAAGGTAGGGAATTTGTCATTTAAAAGAGACCTTGTAGTTTTTAATTGGGCCTTTTAAAGAGTGCTTTGTGACTCTACACAGAGACATGCACTCAACTGTTCTGCCTTGATCAAAGCTCCTGTCACACACAAACACCCCCATCTTGCTGTGATCTGATTTTCTATTTAGCTTCACCAGCAGAAGTCATAAATTACTGCCTATTTAGTGACATGGTGCACAGTAATATTTGCTCTCCTGATGCCACTGTGAGTAGACGTCATTAGTCATCCCCTCCTGCCTTCTCTGTCCACATTTATAATCCCTAAGGCATGTGCTTTTCAGCACCAAAGGTGGCATTCATTGAAAGCTTGGCCTCTGCCAAGGCCACCGCTAACGCATACCGCACCTTGGAATGAAACAGCAAAAGGTGCACATGTCTAAGATAGTTGACTGTTACCTTCCAGAAAATGTCCATAGTATACAGAGAAATCTATAGTGTCTGCCCTATGCATGGTGCTTCCTTAGATGTGGTGCTCTTGTATTGTGCACAACCTGCACAGCCGTCTGTAGCGGCCCTTGGTGTCCATCAGTCGGCCACAGACTTCAGTAAGTGTGGGTGTTAACTGAACCCGTGGACCACAGTTGAGACCAGACCTTAGGCTCCCAAAAGATCAAGAGACTCTTTCCCACTCCCTGAATACTGTTCTTACCTGTACCTAGAGTGACCAAATTGTCCCAGTTTGCTCAGAATGGTCCCAGTTCTAAAACTGAAAGTCCTGCATCCTGCGACCCCTTTGGGCCAGGGTTGGATGTTGCAGAGTCCCCATCTTTCTTTTTGTGACAATAAACTGGATGCTTGTGATGAAAGGGGAGAAGAGAGTAAATTCTGGGACTGGGCCAAAAAAGGCTCAGTGTCATATCCTTGGGACAGAGTAAGATAGAAGAATCTCTGAGCACCTGCTATGTGCCAGGCATTGTGCCAGGTGCTATGGACATTATCTCAAGGAATCAATCATCACAACACTCTGGAGGGTGTAATTTTTTTATTTTTTTAAATTTGCATATTATAAAGTATACTTTCGGGGAGGGTACAGTTTCATGATTTTAACAAATGCATAGAGTCATGTAAACACCGACACGATCAGGATACATTAGAGTTCCATCAGCCAAGAACTTCCCCTGTGCCGCTTCTATATAGTTAAATCCTTCTCCACCCCCTAACATAAAGGATGTATTATTGACTTCGTTTTCAGAAAAGTTCATTGAGACTTAGAGTGGTGAAATAGCCTGCAGTAAAAATATCCAAATGCTCTAGTCTGTCTTTCTTTTGCAAAGCCCTGCCTTTCCCCTGACTTACACGCACAGTTAGCGTGCAAGAGGTATTTCTTGACAAGAAGAATGAATGAAAGAAAAACCCAGGTAAAATGGCACCCGCTTGGTGAAGACTCTCTGGCCTCTTCCCTACGCTAGGAGAGTACAGTGCTGGGCAGGGGAAATCCTGGTGAGCTGAACTGGTCATGGAGGAGGCGGGCCCTCCCTGTGCCCTGGAGCATCAGCCAGGAACTGCCTGATCAGCAATCCCTGGGCTTGGTTTTGCTGCACCCCAGGGCACATCATATCCAATTATCTCTGGGGACACAGGCAAGCCATGGGGAGTTGAGGGCGGGGATTATAGCTGACAGAGGCTGCTGAGGATCGCGGGGTGAACATAAGCCAAATGGACCAGCACACCTCAGCCTTGGATCAGAGGTGAGCTTCTCTTGGAAACTTTGTGTTCTGACGTCTCACTGTTTTAGGCATAACTCAAGAAGTCTTAGGTGCAAAAAAGAGTGTCCAAAGAAGGACGGCAAGCTTCAGATAGGACCCTCTTAGCTCAGTAGAGCCAAACAAGCAGGTAGAAGAAGGAATTAGCCAAGCAGGCAGTGGGGATCATTCTCAGTTCTAAGTGGGGAAACTGAGGTAGGTTGCACAGTCCTGTGGACTGAGTCAGCACCGCAGGATATAAGAAGCCTGTGACTTTTGATCATGTGCTCTGAGCCTCCCAGTGGCTGCAGGGGGTCTCAGCTCTGTGGCTGAGAGGGCAGGCTGCAACCACAGGGAGAGTAGTCTGGGGCAGACAACAGATGATCATCTTCTTCTAAAATCTGTGAGGCTTATCATCAAAGATGAAGGGGAGGTTCCAGTGGCAAGTGCTCTCAGCCATTTACCGTGACGCTGGTGCCGGCTCAGCCTTCTCCTTTTAAAAAATTTCCATTGAATTATAATAAAACTCATATTCTTGGCCATGATCCACAGACCTTGACTGAACAACCACCCCTCCCACCCCACCCCCGCCACCGGCCCAATGACATTATGTGTCATTTCCTGCTCTTATTCTCTCTGCTTCGGAGAGCTTCAAGTTCTAGAACATGACAGGCTCATTTCATCCCAGAGCCTCTGCACTGGCTGTTCCTTCAATCTGGAACATTCTTTCCCCTGCTCTTGCCGTAGCTGACACTTGCTCATAATTTAGTTTTCAGCTGAAATGTGTTGGCCAGAGACCAGCAGGGACACACCTGGAGTCGAGCAACTTGGGCTTGTTACTCGTTGCGGGGAGGTGAAGGCACAGCTTGGGACACTCTGAGGCCTCTCAGGAACAGGATGTTAGGAAAGACTCAAGGAATGTGGGCTGATGAGGTGATTTTGGAGAGGGTTTAAGGAAGCGAGGCTTTGTTCGAGGTTGGATGCTATTAGGAAGTGGCATGATTTGTGTCTTAATAAAGCTTGACTGTAAGAAGGGAAGACTAGATGGAGGCCAGACCTGTAACTGGCAAAGAAGCAGGGGTCACTCGGATTAGCCACAACAGGGGGATGTTTGATCACTTTTTTGGCTTGGACAATGTTTGCGTTTTCGTCTCTGTTCAGATATGACTTGCTTTTGTCTCGTCCCTTCATGGTCTCAGAGCGGCACTGCCTGATGCTGGTGTTCTGTGGATTGTTTATGCTCAGCAGGAGAGCACCAGGCCCCGCGGTCAGGGGCTGCCCAAACCACCGTATCTAGAGTGGTCCCTCGGCCCTGGTCACTGTCTAGGCCAGCACGTGGCACCCAGATAGTCACCGGGGCCCCGAGGACGTGAACCGATCATGGGAGGGAGGGAAGACAGACTTGCTCAAAGTGCATTCTTGGGCGAGTCATTTCCTGTCTCTGGAACTCACTTTGCTGAACTATACAATGAGCCAATAATTTTCTCAAAAGATACTTCCAAATCTGACTTTTGAGGATTCTATAAATATCATGGCTCAGCTCTCCAGGGACAAGGACATCCCCAAATACATCTTTTGGACTAAAAAAGAAAAAAAAAAAAAAGACTGCCTTGGAAAAGCAACACTGTTGAAGAGTAGGAAACATTTCCATGCTCAGAGAGAAAGGTAAAAATAGAGCTCAAAACTCTAAAGAGAAGAGAATGAGGAAAGGAAAGTGGAGATTGATAATGGATGAATATAATGAGGTGGCAATTTTGGTTTCAAAAGAATGTGATTAGCACCTAATGACTGCCACCATTCCCTGGTCAATCTACTGTAACTAGCCGCTAATGTAGAAATAATGCCCCTCGGCAGGTTCTCTTTGAAGATGGAGATGAGTCTCCCTCTCATACTTTTACCCCCTCATATTTTTTTCCTTCGAGAGAGATTATCCCCTATTAGATTGCAGCTCCCTAAAAAGGGAAATGGATGTGTGATCAAAGTCTGCCAATTAGGGGGTCATTACTGCTGCTCCTAGGCTGCTCTCTTAGGCATCGCCTCCTCCCCTTTGTGGGCACCATCACAGCCCCAGCACAGCCCCTCCTTCGGCCCACACGAGGCAGAGGCAGAGGCTCCGGGGGCTGTGGCAGGGGCCTGCCTGGGTTCCTACGGGAAGTGCCGCTCACTTGCCACAACTGTTTTGTCTGGCTTAGGACCATCAGGGGATGGCTGCATGCTGGGGCATGGCCTCGATGGTCAGAAGACCCCAAACTGTGCTGTTTAAGAACCCTGGGAGAGGACAGGGGGACCTTCATCAGATCCCTGCAGAGTGTCACAGCACAGGGGATGCACACTTACCCCGTGAAGGGCACAGGCAAAGCACAGGGAGGCAGGAAGCCTGGGGAGGTGGTAAGATCTCTGCCACTGAGGGTGTCCACGCAATGGACACCATGGATCGACTTACCAGCTGCTTCAAAGGCCACTGTGGGCAAGAACACAACTAGACAATTTTTAAGGCCACTTACACCCACTTCTGAGATTCCAGGATCTTTGCCTTCTGAGTTCAGAGAAGCCACCTCATTCACTAATGATTTCACTCATTCATTCATTCCAAAAGGGCCATTCAAACACATATGAAGTGCAGAGCCAGCACTGGGTCCCAGAGATAGTCGTGAATAAGATGCTACCCTTTCCCTGAAAGATCCCAGGGCCAAGTTTGGAAACAGAGAGTTAAATTATTAGATGGAAAGAAGTTCATATAATGATAGAAATAACTGGGGATGCAGTGGGATGAGGGAAGGGAAACAGAGAAGATGTTCCACAAAGATGCTTGAACTGGGTTTTGAAGGATATGTAGGAGTTTGCCAGGCAGACTCATGTGGAAGAGAATTTCAGGAAGAGGAAAATCCATGTGTAAAGTCTCTGAAATTTACAACACCTCGTAATTGGCTTATCAATATGAGGGCAAGAAGTGAGGCTGGAGGGCATTTGGGGTGAAGTCTCAAAGGACCTTGCGTTAGAGTTTAGAATTTATCCTGGTGACAACAGCAAGGGCAACAAGTGGGTCCTATTACATTTTAGAAAGATGTTTCTGATTACAGTGGAGAATGGATTGAAGGGGACAAAACCAAAGCAAAAGAAACCAGTGAGGAGACTCATGGGAAAGGATTTTTCCAGGTAAACTCACTATTTGCAAGCGTCACGAGTGCACACCAGTATCAGCGGGAGAGCTTTGAAAACTACCGATGCCTGTGTTCCGGCTCACTTAATTGGTCTGGGGTAGGGCCTTGGCTTGGGGGTTTTAAAGCCTCCCGAGGTGATTCTCATGTGCAGCCGTAAAGAGACCTCGTGCTAACTGCAACCCGAACCCTGGCACGTAGCAGGTACTCAACAATTTTTTTTCAAAAAATTAGTACGAAAGCATTCAGATTGTCCTGCTCTTGGCTTCACCCACCCACTTTCAGGGGGCTATGTTTGAATGAACAGTTGGCTTTTATCGCAGAGGGTTTCAGATGCAAAATCACCCCCAAAAGATCGTCTTGAACATCAGGAAATTCAGAGCGACCCCTGAGACTAGCAACCTCCCCAGGACATGCAAAGATTAGGCCTGACAGGCTGCCTGGAGGGCTGAGGCTCCCTGGGTGGCCAGAGGATGAGGCCGGGCCGAAGTCTGAGTTCTAAGAGTTACGTGCAAAAGTGAAAACCACTGGCAGTCGAGAAATGGCCTGGGCTGATGGCAAGAGGTGTGCAGGGTAATAATGGAAGAAGAGGAGGAGGAAGTTGGGGAGAAAGAGGAAGAAGAGGAAATGGAGAGATAAGCCCCCCCCCACTTTGTAAAATGAGCACTTTTCTATTAGTACCTTCATGACACTTTTACCAAACCCAGATCCAGGTCGGATACTGGTGCCCAGCACCCAGCCCCTGTTTGCTCTCCTCCAAGATGCATGTCTCAGGGTGTTGGACGCACAATGAACAAACTTCTGATCCATTAATAGCTGGGAAGGCACTTTACTATCCCAGCCTAAGCCCGGGAAAAAGCTAAGTTTGAGAATTAAGCTTTAGTTCTTAGCCCAGGGAGCCCAAGCAAGGACCTCCTTCCTGTGCCCGCCCCTCCGTGAATCTGGAGTGGCTGAGTCACAGAATGAGCAGCAGTTCCACTGCGTGGATGAGGATCACGGCCCTGCCTCTAGAATAGCGGCTGGCAAACTATAGCCGCAGGCTAAATCCAGCCCAACACCTGTTTTTGTAAATAAGGATTTATTGGAACACAGCCATGACCGTTTGTTTGCTTTCTATCTGTGACTGTTTTCACTCTCCAGCAGCAGAGTTGAGTGTGAGTAGTTGCAACAGAGACTATACATGGCCCACAAAGCTCAAACTTGTTGCTAATCTGGCCCATTACAGAAAAACCTTGCCAAGTCCTGCTGTGGAAAGGACCCACCCAGGCTGGCTTAACACATGAAGCAAGAAGGGTTGCACCATGCATGCGCACTGGACCATGCGCAAGAGGCAGTGGTCCTGCCTGCCAGTAAAACATGGCTGGATGCATGGCTGAATCTCTGGGCAATCTGGTTACAGGCTCCACCCAGCTTAGGACGGACCCAGGAGTAAATAGGTGGGCATAGGCAAAGCTGGAGTATTCAGATGAAGGGAAGACCCTCTCCCCTGCCTTGCTGACAGAGAGCTGTGTAGACTGAAGATGTTGCACATTCAGGCTCAGAAGCAAGGCAAGGGCCACGAGCGGGATATTCAGCCTGTTCTACCAGAGGCAGAAGGAGACAGTAATCCAAACATGGCCTGACCTTCATGCTTCTGCGGCTTTTCTAAAGCTGTTCCCACGCCCATAAATGCCTATCCTCCCTCGCTGTAAAATAACTGACTGCGCCCTCCCCGTGTTTCCATGCCACTCGGCTCATAACTCTTGTCAATCTGCCCACATGTTTGTTGACTCATCTGCCTTGCCTGTAGTTGCCATCCTCTTAAACTGATTGACGACTCCTGTTTCCTCCCTCTCCCTGAGCCCTGGACGTCTATGTCTAACTTCCTACCCGGCATCTCGGCTTCAGTGTCTAGCAGACTTCCCCCACTTGGCTGCCGGTATTAGTATTGTTATTGTTATTTTCGCCATGTTAGTAATAAAAAGCATGCAGTACTCAGTAAGTGCTAGGCACTGTTCTAGGCACTTTGTGTCCCCCAAACACAGCACTCAATTCCTGCCTCCCTGATCCTGTTTCTCTCTGTCTCAGTACATGACATCACTCTCCACTGAGCGCTTCAAACCAAGGATCCATCTTCATTCCTCCCTTTCCTCCCCGGTCCACTGTGCCCTGTGCACATCCTCTCCACGCTCATTGTCCACACTCACTGTCCCCATGCTCGTCCACCTGATGGCTTCCCTGTACGCACCTGTGACTTTCTGCCTAAGGGCTTTCTCAAGACAGAAAAATGTGCACACTCTGCCCACAGAGCACGGCAGAAGTGCCAGGGAGTTCCCAAGAGTTGTCCTCAACCAATAATAGATGGGGATCGATGGATAAATGCTCCAACTCCCTCCCGACTCTGGTGGACAACTGAGGCATGAGATGTGCCCACGGGAGTAAGCCCTGGTCGCACACAGTGGCAACCTGCTCACCGATGTATGCTATGTTGGCTTCATTCCCTGGACCGTCTCACTTCCCCCATTCTCCCACCCATGCTCCTTGGGACTGCCTCTCAAACAAACTACTTGGACTTGGACTTGTATTTCTGTGTCAGCTTCTGTGGGGACCCAAGTCAACAACATTCAACTAAACCCTGCAGATAATCACTTTCTCACACGTCCACTGCCACCACCCTGGTCCAGGAGTCCAAGGTACCACTGTCTCTTGCCTCTTGCCTATTGTCACAACTACCCAGCTGGTCTCCCTGCTCTCTCTGGGGCTCTGCTAGAACCTGTATTCCACACATGAGCCAGAACGTACTTCATAAAACATGAACCAGAGCAGGCGATTCCCTGCCCCAAACCCTCTCATGGCTTCCTCATCACACTCAGAATCATGCCCAGTTCATTAACCGGGAACAGCGCTGCCTTAGATAACCTGGATCCCCATCTGCTCTAGATGCTTCCGTCACTGCGCCCCCTGCCCCGCCTCACTGCAGTCCTTGAATGTGGCCATTTGGTTGCTGCCTGATTATCTTCGCATCTGCTGTTCCCTCTGCCTGGAAAGGACTTCCTACTTTGCTTGGTGTGACCGGCTCATTCTCATCATTAAGGACTAAAAGTAGCCCACCCACATCCGTGGCTTTGCTTTTCACAGTTTAAGTTACCTGTGCAGTCAACCCTGATCTCAAAATGTTAAGACATTTTGAGAGAGATTACAATCACAAAACTTTTATTACAGTGTAATGTTATAATTGTTCTTTTTAATGATTATTTATTGTTAATTTTTTACTGTGCCTAATTTATAAATTAAACTTTATCATAGGTATGTATGTATAATTAAAAAAACACAGTACAGGTAGAGTTCAACACTATCCATGGTTTCAGGCATCCCCACTGGGGGCCTCGGAATGTATCCCCCGAGGATGAGCGGGGACTACTATGCCTTAAATGTTAACATCTTGTAGAGGCTCTCCCAGACTGTGTAATCTGAAATAGTTCTCCCTGGTCATCACTATCCCTTTATCCTGTTTTATTTTCTTCATAGTATTTTCGCCATCTAAAAATATGCTTCCTTGTTCATTTGCTACATTTCCCAGTTCACTGGAAGCTCAAGGGGACTCGTCTGTTTCTCTGTACGCTAGTACCTACAGCAGTGCCCGGCACGTGTTAGGGGCTCAGTAAGTGTCTGTTGAGTATATGAATGAATGAACAGATGACTACTGGACCAGACTGTGAGCTCATGACGCAGACAGGAATCAATAACACTTGAGTCAATGAACGAGTGACTGGGTCCACGGAAGAACCGGAGTCTATGCTCTTCCCAGGCCCCATCCAAGGACACGCAGCCCTGTGCGCTGTGTTCCATCACAATGGGTCTCAGTTTCCCCAATAGTTCATCTACACCCGGACAAAGCTCCTATTGCAGGCCACTCTAACTACCCTGTCCTTGCTTTTTAGGCCTTACCAGAGGGGCAGACAGCTTCGTGGGACACAGCCAAGGAGGATGAGAACCGCAATAAGAACCGATACGGGAACATCATATCCTGTAGGTGCCCTTCTGGGAGGGCCTAAGCTTCAGGTGTTGAGGATGTGGGGGAAAGAAGCTACTACTGTTCTTTACCCGGAATTCATTACCAAATATTACTTTATGTTGCCAGCTTTGTGTCCACATGCCAAGCTGGGAGTTTTATGTCGGCCGTCTTGTCACTGCCTAGCCTGGATGACAGAGCATGGCTGATCTCAGCCAGAGGGCATGGGCAGGGAGCTGGATCCAAGCAGAGTAGAACCGTGGAGCCTCCTGGGGGAAAGCCTCTGCAGGCTAGGGCTCTGCTAGCGTTGCCTGCTCAGCAATTCCCAAGGGTTGTCACAGAGAAGACCCCACAGCTGGGCAGGTGGCTGAGCTCTGAGTTCCCCGAAGCTCCTAATTCAGAGGAGTAACTTGGCAGCAACTTGGGGTGGGGAGCACAGGAGGGGCCAGCAACACCTGGGCAGGAGAACATTGCTCGTCCAAGAAGGCAAAGTCCCAAGTAAGGATCAGTTCTCAGCAGTCAGAAACTGGCATAAGCCTGAGGGTTTGGGGGCCCAGGGCTACTCTGATCACACAGATTCCACCTGACCCACCATAGTAAGGCAGGGACTCTAAGGCGACGGCCTGCGCTCAGAGCCTGCATCAGTGCAGTGCTGGTCATGCTGAGCTTGCAGAGGAAAGCATGTTCTTGTGCAGGGCTGGGACAGACCATGGCCTTTTGTTCAACAGTGAGTGTTACCACTCCTACAGGCACCCCAGTGAGTGACCTGATGAAGTCAGCAGTACATGGTAGTTAGAGCTCTCTGGAGTCAGACTGCCTAGATGTCTATCCCACCCGTGCACGTTACATGACCTCTCTAAACTTTAGTTTCCTTGTCTTTAAAATGATGAAGATACTGGAGATAGGATCACTGCAAAAATATACCTAAAACACTTGGCCTAGGACCTGGCACCATTACTCTTAGCCATAGGGTTACTTTCTCGAGGTCACTGATGAGCAGGGTGGATATATCATTCTGCCTTACTTTAACGAGCATTCACTAAACACCTCTGTGGGAGGACATGGAATAAGGCAGGTTAGTGGGGAGGGCCAGGCAGGACCAGATGTCCATTTTGGAAGGGTCGCTAGGGTAGCAGATGCAGATGGTGCATTAGACTGGGAGAGGCTGGAGGCAGAGGGATCAGTCAGGAAACTACTGCAATGGTCCCAGCAAGGTTTGATGAAGCCTGAACAAAGGCAGTGTCAATGACTTGGGTGTGACCAATGCATGGTACTCAGTTCTTGGAGGTGAGGAAGAGAGAGAGGCTACCGTAGAACTCAACACGGTGCGTAAGTCACACACAAGGATGTCACTGCCAAATATTGGTATGTGCAGACTTCAACGTAAGCACAGAGAGGACAAAGTTATCTCATGCAAAATGATGAGCACAAATTCTGATTAGAACAGGCATCTACAAGGCCTTTGTCTGACTCAGTGTAACCAACCTGGACCTTGTGACATCTCACTAATTGTGTGGGGAGCGTCCCTGTGTCTCAGCTCACAGGGTAACCCAGTTCAGCCCAAGGAAAGAAGAAAGAATATACTGAATGACAAATTATTTCTAGCACAGTTTAGAGTTTTGTTTTGTTTTGTTTTAACTGTCTAGACATTGCCTAAGAAAAAAACTTGGAGGAAGAAAGAGTAAGATACAGGCAGATTGTAAAGGAAGAAAGAGGCAGAAGTTTTAGCTTAGCTGTTTCCTGTGCTGATTTAGGAATGGGCTATGAATGGTGGAACTAATCAGAAAACATTTATAATTTGTCTCTTGAAAGATGGTAATTCAGACAGCAAGATTTCTTGCAAGTGAAGCATCGAAAAGAGATATTCAAACAGTCAGCAAATGTGTATTAAGACTTATGACACGTGGGCCTCCTCTGAGCAGACCCTGGGCTGGACACTAGGAGATGCAGTCCCTGCTCCCAGGAGGCTCCCACTCTGGCCACAGGTGGCTGCTTGCTCTGACCTGTCCCCAACATCCTCTGCTCCCATACCTGGCGTACTGTGCCCTGACATACCTGCTCACTTATTCATTCCTCCTGTTGGATTGTGAGTTCAGATAGGGCCACAAATTAGAGGCTATGTGACCTTAGGCAATCACTCTCATTTCTAGTCTGTAAAATGGGTTTAACAATGTCTTCCTCCTAGGGATGTTGCACAGATAAGAAAAAAAATGACTAGAGCACAGTGAAGGGACCCTGAGTCCTTGAGAGACAGGATATCCAGGCTGGGCCACATGTCTAGGCCCAAGCCTATGTGGGAGGGGCCTACAGGTCAGAGGTCATGCTATATATCTCCCCAGCCTCCTTCCTTGTTGCTCTATAACTAATTTGGCCCCAATTTTCTACCTTTCTGATCCCTGACAGAAGCCAAAAGGAC
This sequence comes from Lepilemur ruficaudatus, assembly GCA_963574885.1. Lineage (NCBI taxonomy): Eukaryota > Metazoa > Chordata > Mammalia > Primates > Lepilemuridae > Lepilemur > Lepilemur ruficaudatus. The sequence goes on from CAUYRT010106276.1 coordinate 23,943, forward strand.
CTCTTAACATATGAATTGGATGATGTCATTTCCTACTAAAAACCCTTCAAATGGTTGCCAGTTCACTCTTGAGCTATCCTTGTGGAGAAGCCCTCAGCTATCTTTCCAGGGTCATTTCCCATTATGCCCTCTCCATCTCAGCCTCCACAATTAAGTGACACAAGCCTTTCTTCAGTCCCTTAAGCATTCCATGCCCTTTCCTGCCACAGGGCCTTTGCACATTCTGTTCTATCAAAGTGTCCTTCCCTCTTCTTTTTGTCCTACTAAGTTCTGTATTCTTCAGCCCTCAGCTCAGTCATCACTTCCTTAGGGAATTCTTCTGACCCTTTGAATGTGGTCATAACCCCATTATCCACTCCTAGAGCACAATGTACATCTTCTCCTCCACCCCCATCATCACTGTGACTTGAGAGGCATTTGGATGCCTGTTGCCACCCTGTCTCCCTCAGTCGAATAGATGCTTTGTGACAGCAGGACTACGACTACCTTCCACTTCTGTTTCCCCAAACCTGGCGTCTGGCTGGTGCCCAGGAAACAGGGACTGAAGGTGGGAAGGACTCTGAAGGGTGTGAGCAGTGGGTCTCCCCACTTTGAGAGAACACCCAGAAAGGATGGATGGAGAAAGGCTGGGTGACATGACACCTGGCTCAGATGTTCCAGTAGGGAGGAAGATACTAGCCTGAACAAAGAGAGTGCAGAGATGGGACACAGAGGGAGAGAAAGAGGAGGCCAGTCTACCCTGCGCCCCAGAGGGGCTTCTGAATCAGGAAGTGAGGACAAACAATGCCGGGGATTAGAAGCCCATCGCTGGGGCTGTAAAAGACAGTGCCGTGTCCCATCTACATCCTCGGCCTCATCCCCTCCCTGTGCAGCGACACAGCTGGCAGTGTGGGCGTCCAGCGCCAGGACAAGGCTGAGCCCAGTGGGCCACTGAGGGTGCCGCACTCGAGCAGGCGCTGGCGCCGGGCTATGGCCCAGTGCGCATGCGCTCCTCCTCCGAGCCTGTGCCCAGGACCCTCACGTGTCTCGGCTGCCCTGGCCGCATGTCTGCCTGGAGACTTGCTCCGAAGCTGGGGAAGGGTGCTCTGCCCAAACACAAGGCAGCCTGCAAACTCTGATGGATCAACACCCCCAGGAGAAGTCCTGGACCATGAAATTCCCTGGCGTCCCCACTGTTGCACGGAAGTGTATGTTCTTCGCCTTCTCCCTGAGTCCCCCCCCCCTCCCGCGGATTAGGCTGCAGTTGCCCACAGGAGTAACAGACCGGAAATCTCAGCCTGTATTGGCTGTCTTCTCTCCATGTCTCGCTTGCGCCTTTCCTGCTGGCGTTCCCTCCTCCTCCATGAACTACTCGCACGGGCATCCTTGTCTTATGTCTACCCCTAGGAAACCCAGAGGGAGGCACCTTAATGATACTACCCCGGTGGGTTTAAATAAACCTGAATCTCCTTTCTAATCTAAGGGTCAGTAATTCTGCAACAAATCAGGGCTGGCGTGGGCCTGCATTTAGTGCTCAAAGGAGGCAGTGCTGAGGTAACCAGTGGATTCAGAAAGCAGCACAAGACATAATGAGGAACAAAAAAAAAAAAAAAAAAAAG
>CAUYRT010106277.1:0-10955 GCA_963574885.1 Lepilemur ruficaudatus
CATAGAATGTCCTATGCTATTTTGGGTAGATGCCTAATAATGCTATTGCTAGATCAAATGGTAATTCTATTTTTAGTTCTTTGAGGAATCTCCAAATGTTTATGGCAGCACAATTCAATATTGCTAGGTCGTGGAAACAACCTAAGTGCCCGTCAATTCATGAGTAGATTATTAAATTTGGTATATGTTTACAATGGAATATTACTCAATTTTAAGAAACAACAGTGAGCTAACACTGCTTATATTATCCTGGATTAAGCTTAAGCCCATTATTCAAAGTGAGGTGACACAAGACCCTAAGAATGGGCCCCACTTGTACTAGCCATCAAATTGGTATTGACTGATTGACACTATGGTGCTTAAATGGTGGTAGTAGTCACTGGGGATTTGGGGGGTGGGGGGTAGGCCCACATTCGGGGGATGTGGTGAGCACTGTGAAGGGGAGGGGCATGCTTGACGTGTATTTGGGGATGGGTATTAGGTGGGAAATCCTCTAAAACTGATTTATGTGAATAGCTGTACAACTTGGTAAATTTACTAATTACCATTTAAGTGTACACTTAAAATGGAGTAAAGATATTATATATAAATTACACTTCAATAAAGACCAAAAAAAAAAAAAAGAAAATTTTAATGTCTGTATTAATAAAAAACTAGATTTTATATCAAAAATCATACTAAGGATAAAGAAGATTATTTCATAATGTTCTGTCTATTTATCAAGAAGACATAGCAATCCTCATCCTTTACCACCAAATAACAGATCTTAAAATTGTGGGAAGTAAAAACTGACAGAACCTCAAGGAGAACACATTTGAAATTATAGTTGAAAATTTCACTACCCCTCTCTCAATGTTTAGTAGAGCAAGTAGACAAAATAATATTAGTAAGGATACAGACGATTTTAACAACACTATTAAATAACTTAATCTAATTGGCATTTATAGACCTATATACTCCACCCAACAGCAGAATACACTCTCCTTTCAAGTGCACACAGAACATATACTAAGATGAACTATAACCCGGGGCAAAAAAACAAGTCTAAATAAATTTAGAAATACTCAAGGCACACAATTACTGACTTTCATTCTGGATAGAATCTGTAAGCAAGGTAGGAATAGTCCAAATATCCAGTGAGTCCTCAATCTGATAAAAACCATGTACCAAAAACCTACAGCTAATATCATACTTAATGGTAAGAGACTGGTGCTTTTTGTCTAAGATTGGAACAAGGCAAAGATGCCCATTCTTACTACTTCTTCAACATAGTACTACATTCCCTAGCTAGTGCAATATTACAGTCAGGCAAAAAAAAAAAAAAAGTGATTCACCTGGGAAAAAAGAAATAAAAGTATTTTGCAGATGACATTCTATCTATTTAGACAATCTCAAGAAATCTATCAAATAACTGCTATAAGTAATAATTTAATTTAGATGGGTTATAAGTATAAAATTAACACAGAGTGTGTGCATGTGTGTGTTTGTGTTATGCATAGTGAAAGAACAATTAGAAACTCAAAAACACTATACCATCTAAAGCAACCACCAAAACACACTTAGGAATAAATCTCACTAAATATGTACAGAATGTTTGTGCTGGAAATTACAAAATATTAATGAAAAAAAGACCCAAATAGGTGGAAAGACATAACTGGTTCATAGAATGGAAGACTCAACATAGCAAAGATGTCAATTGTTCCCCAATTAATGCATAGATGTAAATAAATGTACATCAAAATTTCACAAAACTTTTTTTTGTAAACATTCTAAAGTTTATATAGAAAGGCAAATGAACTAAAATAGCTATTTAAAAAAAATAACAATGAAATTGGAGCAATCACATTACCTGACATTAAGACTTAGTGTATAGCTACAGTAGTTAAGACATTGCAATATTTTGGAAGGATGGAGATAAATATCAATGAAACAGAATAGAGTCTAGAAATAGACCCAGAGAGTAATAGCCAAAACCTTTTTTGACAAACATACAGAAGAATTCAGTGGAAAAATAAATTTTAAGTTGCTGATGTTGGTTATATAGCCAACACACACACATATAAAATAACCTCAACTTACACTTTACACCTTATACAAAAAACTCAAATGGACCGTTTACAGCCTTAGCATTCTCTCTCCCTCTCCCAACATGGCAGCTTCAGCAAAAAAGAAAAATAAGAAGGGGAAGACTATTTCCCTGATAGACTTTCTGACTGAGGATGGGGGAGGGGGCTTGTGGAGGAAGCACCTCTGTCCCCAAACCAGTCAGCTGGGCTGATGAAGCAGATGACCTGGAAGGAGATGTTTCAACCACTTGGCACAGTAATGATGATCGTGTGTATAGGGCACCTTCAATGACCGTTCCATTCTTCCCACTGCTCCATGAGCTGCTCAGGAACCCAATATGGACCAGAGTCATCTTCCCAAATCACCATCCTACACTGCTTTTCTAGGCAACCTTCCCTATGAGGTGACAGAAGAATTGATTAAGGAATTCTTTAGAGAATTAAATACCAGTGCAGTGTGATTACCCCATGAACCCAGCAATCCAGAGAGGTTGAAAAGTTTTGGTTATGCTGAGTTTGAGGACCTGGATTCCCTGCTCAGTGCCCTGAGTCTCAAGGAAGAGTCTCTAAGTAACAGGAGAATTCAAGTGGATATTGCTGATCAAGCTCAGGATAAAGACAGGGATGATCATTCTTTTGGCCAGGATAGCAACCGGGAGTCTGACAAAACAGATATAGACTGGAGAGCCCATCCTGCCACAGACACATTTGATGACTACCTAGAAGAGCACCTAGAAGAGCGTGATGATAGCTTTGGAGACAAGTATCAAGATCATTATGATTCAGATGGGTATTGTGATGGGTATTGGGACATGGATCCATATGGGGGCCAGGATTGCTATGATGACCAAGGTAGCAGAGACTACTACAGAGGCTATGATTCCAGGATAGGCAGTGGGAGAAGAGCATTTGGTAGTGTGTACTGCAGAGATGATGACTACAGAGGAGGCAGGACCACTATGAAGAGCTATCGGACAGATGAGATGACAGATCATGGAGCTCCAGAGATGATTACCCTTGGGATGATTGTAGGGTGGTAACAGAGGTCCCCCCCCAAAGACCCAAACTGAATCTAAAGCCTCGGAGCACTCCTAAGGAAGATGATTCCTCTGCTAGAACTTCCCAGCCCACTCCAGCAGCTTCTAACTTTGGAGGGGGGGCAAAGCCCATTGACACAGCTGCTAGAGAAAGAGAAGTAGAAGAACGTCTACAAACGTAACAGGACAAATTTCAGTGTCAGTTGGATGAACCAAAACTAGAATGATGGCCTCGGGAGAGACACCCAAGCTGGAGTAGTGAAGAAACTCAGGAACAAGAAGGGTCAAGGACAGGAAGTGAATCATCGCAGACTGGGACCTCAGCCTCATCTGGCAGAAAAGTGTGAAGGAGAGAGAGTGGAGAAGTCTCTATAAAATGAAATACTTAATAAGGAGGAAGACTGCCACTCTCCACCTTCTAAGCCTCCCAAACCTGATTGGCCCCTAAAGGGGGTCCCTCCTAATGCCAGTCCCTCCACCAAAGGAGAATGCTTGGATGAAGTGAAGTTCTAACCCCCCTACTCAATCTCAGAGCTCAGACACAGAGCAGAAATCCCCTACAAGTGGCAGAGGGAAACTACCCACTTGGTTCCAGCTCAGCCATCTGAGGAAGGACCAGCAGGGAAAGATGAAAATAAAGTAGACAGGATGAGTGTCCCAAAAGGCCAAACTGGGAACTCCAAGCCATGGTCCAGGAGATGGAGGCAACAAAGACAACTGGAAGGAGTCATATAGGAAAGATGGCAAAATGGATTCAGACTCCAGATCTCCACCTAAGCCAAAGAAACCTGAGGAAAATCCAGGATCCAGGTTCAGTTCTGCAAGCAAGTATGCGGCCCTCTCTGCTGATGGTGAAAATGAAAACAAGTGAGAAGATTACAATGAATAGACCTCGACATCCTGTGCTTTTGCCTAGTCTCTCTCCATCCTGGAACATTCAAGAGCAAATCAAACCTCTATCCAGACAACACAAACTAAAGCTCACCATCTCCTGGAAACCTTTCTTAACTTAAAAAAAAAAAAAAAGAAATGAAATTCTTTTACATGCTGCTGCAGCCTTTGAAGTATTGAAGTAACTGAAAAATCACCAATGTAGCCAGAGAGAAAAAAGACTGCAGCTTTTTTAATGGAAAAGTTGTGGTGCATTTTTTATGACACCATGCAGTTTGCCTGTATGATTAGTGCCCAGGGGACTCCATTTAGCAGAAATGTAATGACAGTGACAGGATGTCTGGAATCTGGTTTGGCAGTAGGGGAGATATTAGGAAGAGTGTGAGATTTCCACCTTTTAATTCTTCTTATCCTATTGTGGCATATATGAATTCTCACACATTATCTGAATAAATTTTCCATCCTTGGAAAGGTAGATTTAGTCTCTCAAATTGTTTTAGTCTGTTTGTTTAGTCTGTTTTAGTCTCCAGGAGGCTTCTAGCCTCTCCTCTTATTTAACTCTGAGTTATTGGAGCCAGCCTAGGGATAATTCCTTCATATTTTACCCCCAGGGAGTAGTTGGGGGTGAGTTATAGACCACTAAAGAATAGGACTGCTTGAGACCAAAATAACTGGGAAAATCATGGTCTGAAAAGAAGCTTTTGGGAGATGATGAATCATTTTGCACCAACTTATAGGGGGAAATAGTGTGAACTCCAATAAACACATGAATGGTTATTTCCTGGAGCAGGAAGCACGTAGGGGTCTTGGGAATTCATAGTCTTTTATATGTCCTGGTTTTGCCCTTTCTAAACACTGTCCTTTTTGAAAGTTCAAATATATCCACATTCTGTTGAAACCTTGAAGCTTTAAACATTTAGGTTATTGTCATTGTCTTAAGTTAATGGTTCTGTTACGTCTCCAAAACCCATCTCTAAGTCACATACCTATTATCTAGGGCATTTTATATTTCAGCCACTGGGAGCTGTGAAAAGAAGAATCAATGCTTTTCTCAAGCAAATTGGTTCCTTGATATATTTTGATTCTCCTTCCCTTCATCCATGCCTGCTCCTGCTACTTTGACCCCTTTTACAGATCAGAATACTCTAAAATTGATGGTCTTAGGTGGTAAATAAAGGTGGATAAATAGGGACAGTTAAATTGGCAGGCTTTCTTACAACCATGACTAGGTTTTGTCCCCACCCCCCAAGTTTCATTCTCTCCACCAAAAGCCCACACCAGTGTTTGGATTCATAATGTGGCCTAGAATGTGTGTGTGTGTGTGTGTGTGTGTGTGTGTGTGTGTGTGTGTGTGTGTGTGTTGTGTGTGTGTGGTTTCATTTTGTTTAGCTTCCCTCAAGAGAGTAAATGGTAATGGAGAGCACTGTTTAAAAACATCCTGGTTTCTTTTGCAACACAGTAAATTTGCCTGCTTCTATGTGCAACTTTATAGGGGTCAGCTCTGTAGATGGTTTCCTTCCCCATCATGGGCAATATGATATTAGTACCCGCAGAGAAATGACACCTCGGTCTCCTGTTTGCAAGCCCTTTTCTCAACAGTCCTAGGTTAGATTGTGTCTAGCCATGCAGAGGTGTGAGTTTATGCGTGCTGCAGTAATTGGCATAAAGACTAATTTACAAGTGGACAAAAAGTACGCCAAGTGAATTAACTATACATAATTGGCATGAATTGGCTAGTAGCTAGGAAGTGGGCTTTTAAAGAGAGATATCCAAGGTTGAAAGTTTTTTTTTTTTTTTTTTTTGGAAGAAATCATTGGCTGTAAATAATAAAAAGCTAGGGTTTGCCTTCTTCATGTCTACTCTCTTTCTGAATAGTATCCAAGAAAGCCGGTCTACCAATCCCCAACCTTCACCCCACCCTCCACATTAAAACAGAAACAGTGATTGACTTATGTCCCAATCCTGAATACATGTAAAATTTGTACAATAATATCTTCTATGAAAATGTTTTGTAATCTGTAGACTTAATACCTTGGAGATGTCTTCAAATATAAAATCCCATCCTTTGGGTTGTGGGTTTTTTTGTTTTCTTCAAATAAATCTGATCTTTAAAGTTAAAAAAACAAAACAAAACAAAAACACTTTTATACAAAAAAATGTAGGGGAAAATTTGTTGACCTAAGGTTGGGAAAGGAGATCTTAGATGTTACAGCAAAAGCACAATTCATGAAAGACAAAAAAACAATAAATTGATTTCTTCAAAATTAAGAAATTTTGTCCTGTGAAAGATAATGTTAAGAGAATGAAAAGTCAAGGTGCAGAATGGATGGAAATATTTGAAAATCATATGCCCAACAAAGGATTCATATCCATAAAATATAAGGAAATATCTAAGGTAAATACTAACAAAATAAATAATCTATTTAAAAATGGGAAAGTTTTGAATAGACATTTTACCAAAAAGAATATGTAGATGTACATATCATTAGTTATTAGGGAAATTCAAATTAAAACCACCATGAGACACCATGATATCTACTAAAAATCAGTAAAATAATTTAAAAATTGAAAATATCAAGTGGTGTTGGGAATAAACAATGGAACTATTATTCCGGAAAATAGTTTGGCAGTTTATTATAAAGTTAAAAATACACTTGCCATATAATCTAGTAATTGTGCATTTGGACATTTACCCTAGAGATATGAGAAAGTATGTTCACATAATAAACTGTACACAAACATTCACAGTAACTTTACTTGCAATAGCTAAAACCAGTAAATAACCCAAATGTCCTTCAATGGGTAAAAGGATAAACAATGATGCATCCATACAACAAAATACTACTCTATAGCAATTAGCAGAAGCACACTATTGATACATGCAGCAACTTGGATGGATTTCAAAGCATCAGACAGAGTGGGAAAAAAAGCAAATTTCCAAAGATTACCTTCCATATCATTTAATTTATATAATGTTCTCAAAATTATAAAACTATATTCATTGGGTATTGCTAATACTATGTAAAAATATATATGTATGTTATACATAAATAATGCACATAAAATTGGAGAAAGCTCAAGAAGCTATGTTTAGTTAATAGCATTGCACCAATATCAATTTATTAGTTTGTTAATTATACTATAATTATATAAGGTGTTCTCTTTGGAGGCTGGCTAAAGGGTACATGCAATATTTGTTTTCATGATATCTCAGGTGTGTCATGTCTAAAATACAACTTACGATTCTATTATGCTAATCAGGTTCTCAGCAAGAACCTACCTGTTTTTTGTCTGCTTACTTCCTTAGTACTCACATTCTTTCAAGAGCACAAAACAAATAATTTGAACAGGATAAAGTTTTCTCACTTGAAGATCTCAGTTGGCAACATGGCCATTAATACCAAATTTTGCATCTTTGGCAAAACTGAGGCTTCCTTTTTTACTCTGGAGATGTTTGCATCCCAGTGAACATGATATTGAGATTTAACTAATTTTGTAGACTTCCACTCTTTACCTATGAACACATTTAAGAATAGTCCCAAGTCTGGAATGTGATTGTACACCCATGGACAGGACCAGACTTAGAGATCAAGGTAGTACTTCAGTGTAGTACTTCAGAAATGTATGGTCACAAGAAGAGAGATGATGCAGTAAGAAGCCAAGAATAGGGAGGCATAGAAGGAACTTGTCGAATGTATCCTGATACCACTGATGTTGAATGCTTAAAAATGAGTTTGGCCATAAGACATTGTTTGCATTAATATCATAGTCCTGTCTTAATGTGTGACTTTAAGAAATGTACTCTTAGTTTTAATATTGCATCTACAAAATAGTATTGTTTGAGTGCTTATATGTTTCCTATTTTTATCTTTAAGAGGTATAAATTCATGTGAGTAATTATTAAGATAATGGCTAATGATCACTCAATTATATGCATCAAAAACTGTTCATAGTGGTTTTCATGAATCATGTCATGCCACAGCTAATAAGTGTTACAGCTCTGATTCAATTTAAGGTAATTCTCTCCATAAGAAAATGCTAAGCCTGTGCTAAACCCACAACTCAACTGGCAGGTGTGTAAGTTGAACAAGCATATAATATTTCACAGCTAGACAAGTGATTCACATAAATGCCATCTGTGGAGACATGCAATGGTAATTACCATTTCATTTATCAGCTCAACCTCCAGAATCAGAGGGTTTTTAAGGCCTACATATTAAGGATTGTATTAAAGAAAATCACAGGAATATTGAAAATCTGAGGACATTCCTGGACTTTCATAACAGTCTAAGTTTCTATACCATGATTTGAATACTGATGCAATAAAAATAAATTCTCATTGCATTTTAAGAAACTAAATTAGGAATTTTCTTTAATACCAGAATTCTTAAAACATGGTCTTTCAGGTTTCAGGTTGCACTACACCTGGGCAGTACTTATGCAAAACCCCACATCAAAGCCCCCAGGAATGTCTCAACTGAATGGTTCTCCTTAAAAAGAATGATTATCCTTTGCTTTCTCTCTGATCACTCTTCTGGATCACTGTCTGCCTGTGTTGAGGCCACCAGTAACGTCACTTCCAAACAAACTTTACCAAAGGAGTGAAAATAAAAGTTTTAGGTAAAAGCAATTGACAGTATTTAAATAGCTGCTAAGTCAAAATGACGGAATTATGTAATTTAATTTGTAAATAAGATGATGTATATGTATATATATGTGTATATATATAATAGATTAATAGATAATTTGGTAAACATATTTGACACATACTTATAATAAATTATCATATGAACATTAGAGATATATCAGTAATTTCTGAATATTTAACACATTCACAGTATAAGACCGTGGGACAAAAAAACAGCGAAAGGATGCTTATACCTACACAGTGGTGAAGAGAAGGGTGGTGGAGTACAGTGTTCTGACTACATCACTTAGTGGCTCTGTAACCTTTCAATAGTTATCTTATATGCAGCCATTTTTAGCCTCCACACCTACAAAGTGGGTATAATAATACATACTATGTATTTTTTTCTGAGTAATAACGTAACCAATTAAAGGAACACTAATAACAATGCATGACAATGCTACAAGATAGATCTAGATAAAATTAATATTATTATCATTATATGGTCTATATACTACATACAGGAAAACAAATAGAAATACACCATATGTATTTTACAACTATAGATCTACAAAGACAGACATTAAAGTACAGATGTTGAAGGTAATTGCAATTGCAGAATACAGAAAGTAGATGATGATCTTCCACTATGGAAATTTTCTCTAGGTACAATTTGATTTTTTTTTTAATCAACGAAATAACCCCTTCATTCAAAACTTAGAAAGTTAACACAGCAAAGTAATTATGGGCATATAGTACTGAATATTCTATGAACAAAAAATCCTAAGGCTGTAGAAAGCGGGTCAATAATTGTTCCTAAATGTCAAATCAGGAATTTTATATTGAGATTTCCCTCTGCTTCTGCTTTGCACTTATCTTTATGAATGTCCTTCTATAATAATTTTAGCATACAGAAGATGAAGGAAGTAAATTCTACATAATTAATAACACAAAGGCAAAACAAAAACAAAAACAGACCTAGACTTGCTTATTTTGTGTGAGACGCCAGTGAAGAGATTTCTGCAACAGTCTGAGCTAGGAGAAGGTGGGTAAATCAGAAACAAAATTCTGAGAGAAGTTGCTTACAGAAGTGGTTCACAAATGAAGTCCAGTAGTTTTGATGTGAAGTTAATACACTTAAAGTTGCTTTAAATGAAATTAAAAGATTGGAGTAAATCACAGAGTTTTAAATGGAAGTAACACATTGTACTGGTAACAGTCACAGGGTTTTAAATGAAATTAAAAGATTGGAGGAAATCAAAGAGTGCTGAATGGAAGTAACACATTGTACTGACAACAGTCACAGGATTTTAAAGATAATGTGTAAAATTATGGAAAGGATTTTGTCCCTGGAGATTTTGGGGTAGGTCAAAAAGTCTGAGAACACAAAAATAATCAGTACCCAAATTTAAAATCAAAATTAATATTGACTTCCCATGGTACAAAAAAAAAAAAAAATCCATGTAAATTTAAACATTTGAAAAAAATCTGGCCAATGGAATTAAAGTAAAATTGAAAAAAATATATATTAAAATGTAATCCTATAAACTTTATAAGTTTTCACATAAAGTACAAAATTTATGAATAGTAAAAACACACTTCTATGTTTTCCCGAAAAAGCCTATTCTTCTATACGCTGAAAAGAAAAAAAAAAACAAACAAACAAAAAAAACAAGGTCTGGGGGCCGAAATTCCCTCAAGGAATCAGCCCATGGGGAACCGAGCGCTATCTTTCATCACTGTCCCGGCAGGGCAAACTACAGATGAGTAATTCCTATTCCGCGCCTTAAGACTAAACAGCCGAGGTTCCGGAGACGGAGGCCGGCAGGGACTAAATGCTTTCACCTGATCCCGCCTCGCCAACGCTGTGCAAACGCTCAAAAGATTAGCCCTTCCGGGCCGCCATCCTCCGCGCATGTGCACGTGACCTTCCCACAGCGCACTGCGAGTGAGCCGACCGGTCTGACCACAGCGCAAGTCCGCGACCCTTCATTGCTAGGCACTCTGATGTCGGGCGGCGCAGCCTGTGTGAACTTGGCTGGTACCGGAAGTTCAGGGGGGCTCGCGTAGTGTTCACTCTGGGTTACATGGCTCAAAAGTAAAAGTTTCCACAAATGTTTGTCACCCACGATCGATTTATTTACCCCCTGCTATTTTTCAGCATAGTATAAAGTAACTGTAAAATACACACACACACACACACATATGTGTGTGTGTGTATATATATTGTTGTTGTTAAAACAGTGCTTCAAGAACAAAGCGTTTCAGGTTGAATTGTCTAGAAAATCATACAGTTTATAGATTCCGCATCCGCATTCTTACAGGTTGATCGTG
>CAUYRT010106279.1:0-15045 GCA_963574885.1 Lepilemur ruficaudatus
GCATGGATTATACATGCCACTACTTAATTGTCTCAGCATAAATATTTAAATTGTCCCTGAGGCCTGTAAGTTAAGTATTGCTAAGTATAGTACATAAGCACCAATAACAGACAGATCAAAACTCTAAATGGTATTAAGAAGAAGTTAATGGTCTTCACTGGGATTATAAAATGGATTCACGTTAGATGGTTAATTCCAATAATTTACTCAATGGTACCCACCCCTCAAAGCACATTCATTTTGAATAAGTACTGATAATATAATTAGCTGTTTTCAAAACAGCAACAAATGCATCTGCAGTTAGCAGGAAGAACACAAGCTTTGCAAATAGAGCTTGAGTTGGTCACTTACTACAAGCTCTTAGCCTCTCTGAGCCTCGGTTTTCAAATCTGTGAAATGGAAAATAATATCACCTACATAACAGAATTTTGTAAAGAGGCTTGTTCAATAATGCACAGCGCCAAACACACTGAGAGTGCTCAATAATTTCATTCTTTCAGCTAATATTTGTGGTGCTCCAAATATACGCCAGGCATTGTTATAGATACTGGAAATAAACCAGGGAACAAAACAGACAAAAATCCCTGCCTTCTAGGAGATTATTTTCTAGTGCACATTAATTTTACCTTGTTATGGGCAGTGTTGGGTACTTTGGGAGGAATAAAAGAAAGAGCCCCAGACCAGGTCAAAATATTCAATTCAATAAAAAAGATAAAATTACAGTAATCATAGTATATGAATTTATGGAAAGAGAAAATCCTATGACAAGGCATGGCATGAGGTTAGAAGACGGCAGGGGAGAAGAAGGAAGGCTTCCCAGAAGAAAAAGCATTTTAAATGAGCCTTGGGAAATGTTTAGAATCCTGATGGGAGAAATTTCTAGATTTTAGAAAAGGTAATACAAATAAAGGTATGGAGGCTGGAAACTCTACGTAACATTGAGTAGTTTAGAATAGCTGGGGTTGCAGGAACAAATTAAAGAGTGATGGGGAATTAAATGAAAATCTATGTCAGGACCATATTGAAGAACTTAATTACTAAGATGAAGAATTTACGAATTTTATAAGTTTGAAGGAAATGGGGAATTATCAAAGATATTCGAATAGAGTGTGACAGGCTAGGGCATTGAAAAGACTTGTTTGCAGGAAGTGTGAAAGATACACTGAAGTGAAGGAGAAAAGGAAGGAGACTCGTTCGGAAAAACAGTAAAATGCACAACTTACCAGGGACCTACCAAGGGGTAGGATCATTAGAGACTTCCAAAGGCCTCTCTGAGCGCACCTCTGTAACAAGGCAATCCCAACGGTCAACACAACAAACCTGGCAGGAGCCACGTTCTCACATTCTTCACTTGGTCCTACACCTGTGCTGGCTCCACTTCCATCCTCTGCCTGTTACCAATACTTAACACTATGTACCGTATCCACATACTCCTATCATCAACCCATCCATCTGACCATGACTCACACCAAGCAGGCAAAGAATATGCGACATGCGTACTTTATAACAAAGTGTTGAATACTTGGGACAACCATACTCCCTCTTTTACACTCGCCAGGCTCAAATGAAATGTGACAATTTGGGAATGGATAGTCAGCTTGGAACTCAAAGTAAGAATTACTTTTCAAAGTTTCCATACCCTATCGAAAGCATTTCACTTTTCTCTTAGCCCTTGGTTTAGGGATCTTAAAAGTATAATAATGCTCCAGATTCAGGCATTTTTTCCCCTACCTTGACAAAGTAGAAATGTTGATTTCTTAGCTAAAGGACATCACAGGTAAGTAGAATCTTTGTGAAGAAAACATCTGAGAACACCTCTCTAGGAAAGAATTTAATGAAGAAGAAAAGATAATTAAAATTTTTAACTATAAACTTCTTTGTATTAATATCGCCTATTTAAGGGGATTTAAAATGTTTAAAAATCATGCTAAGCAATTATGAATCCTATAAATTGAAGAAAAAGACTTCATAACCTTTTGGGATAATTCAAAACTGATTTTCATGTTCTTTCTCAGAGCCAAGAACATTACATCTCTTACTTAACCTACGTAAAGTTAAAGGGTTGAAAACTTGTAAGTTTGTTTTACTAACAAAAATGTAATTGTACTCATCTTCCTCATTCAAAAAGGCCTTAAATTGAATAAGAAGATTTTAGGAAAATATATTAAGGAGCATTTAATTAAGGCCTATCATCAGTACCAGGCCCTAGCAGATGTAATCAACAGGAAATGAATGGGAAGTAAAGCTCAGAAACTGCAATAATCATGTTTGATGTTGTTCAGTGTTTGTTAATTTAGGACAATGTCTTAGAGTAAGAGCTTAATAAATAATTTTGAGTAAATTAATATTTTATATATTTATTTCATATTTCCAAGCCATTAAATTTTTTTAAAACCTATTTAGGTAACTGAGTTTTATCAATATAGATATATAAACTACACTAGTTTATTTGAATATTTTGCTCTTGGGGCTTTTTTTCCCAATTTTTTTTCATATTATAGATAACACTGTAATGAACATAACTTATAAATCTTCACATAAAATTCAGATGATTCTTTAGAGTATATTTCTAATGCCAGTATTATTGGGTCAAAGGCTACGAATACTCACAGGTTTTAATACATATTACCTTATTATTGTCTCAAATAGTTGTATTATATACCCTTTATTGAGCAGCATAAAAGAAGATTCCATTAAGGCCACAACTCTTTTACAAAACTAGTATCACTATTACTTCTTACTCTGCAAAGCAATAAAAAGTATTGCCCCTATGGCTAAAATGATTTCTGAAATGAAATAAATCTAAGATAATAGGGACAGAATAACGTTTTCAGGAAAAAATGCACTCAACAACAAACCTCCCCTAAGTGATAAGGAAAGCTTCTCAGCTGCTATAACTATGGACCAGGAATAGTGATAACATCCAGTGCACATATAATTGTTCCTAGACTTGATAAATCAATTCGCTTTTTTTCAAGCAGTATTAAATTCATCTTCATCAATGCACTGTTATTTTAAGAATTCCCAAATAATCTTGCTTGCAGCATTTTCTTTGATTTTTCTTCATCAAAAAAACTATTTTCACCTCTATCAGACAATAAGTAAAACATGTAACGATGGCTTGAATACGTGGACATTTTTAAAACGCTTAATTTAAAAAAAATTCTAAGAAGTATATTGGCCTAACAGAAGAGTCATCTTTGTTTTATTATAAATTATAATCACATTTTGAGCATTTTCCTTCATTTTACTGACGACAGCACACTACGTGATTTCCTATCCAATTCACGAAGCATGAGAAGCATTCAGTTTTTGCTGAGCCAAGGTCAAAGCGACCACATCCTGTTTCAGATTCTCCATCTTTTCCACACAATTGGACAAGGGTTAAATTAGCAGTTGCAATGCTATTTTTTAAACTCCCTACAACTTTTGAATGTTGGTAAGTTCTTTTCCAATACGTATAACGTGATCCCATTTTAATAAAAACAAACTATCTCAATGCAGGTATGCAACATGCGTTTGTAACGAGAATAGAAAACAGCCCAGACCGGAGCGAGGGCTCACCCCGTGGCACTGATTGAGTTACTCTGTTACAGTCATCATGTGTTACATGTTTGCTCTTAAGAAGTCAACCACACACATTTCGGCGATGCTATTCTTCACAGAAACACGACCTAGCTGATTTAAAGGCTGCCACAAACACGGTGGGCCCCTAGCCGTGCTGGCGCATCTTGCAAAGCTGATGAAAGTCAGAGCCTTGCTCTGAGCCCACAGACTTGTTTTTCACCGTGAGCAGAACCAGCATGAAACAAACGCAAGAAGAAACTTCGGTCTTATTCAGAGCACATTCTGAACACCTGAGCTGACGTGCCCTCGCGTGCAGTTTAAACGCTCTTTCTACAGGCAGAGTCCCCAGACAAGGGACTTTCCGTTCACTAGCCAACCAGTGTCTCTGCTGACACGGGACATCAGAACTACGCGCTTCACAGTGCAAAATACAGGGTGCCCCAAACAACAACGAAGTTCTTCAGAGTTGCTGTTTGCAAGGACGAGCGCGGGCTGTCTGCAGCACAGACTATTCTGAGCAAGCCCCGACACGAACACCCCTTTCCTCCCGAGGAATTCACTCGTGGGCATTCACTGGGCTCAAGCTTCAACACCTGCCCTCCATCACCTTCGAGGCAGACAGCCAACATTTCACAACGAGTGACAAGGGGCCCGCGCGCGCGTGCGTGTGCACAGTGCGCCTTTCCACAGACCCCAGCGTGCGGGACAGAGACAGGACGCCCCTTTAAAAACCAAAGAGCTGGAAACGGTGTCATCCTTCCCCTGGCCCCACCCCCGCCCCCTGTCGTTCAAGTTCACGGACCGCCGAGAGCTGCGGTTCCGAGCCACGTGATCACACCCCGTCGCGGCCGGGGGCCGGCGGGGCGGGCACAGGGGGCCGAAACGGGAAGAGAGCGGGGGACGCGCGGGCAGCGGAGCGGAGGCTGGGACGCCGCGTCCCGCTGTCACTCTTACCGGGTCCGCCCTCGCGCTCATCGCAGCATGACGGTCACGGATCCCGAGTGCCAGAGCAGAGCCGAGCGCGAGCCCGAAGAGCAGGGGCCCGTTACGCTTCCCAGCCAACTTTGCGGGGCGGGGGGCGGAAATCACTTCCCAGCTCCCTAACTCAGCGGCCGGCGCCGGAGCCCGCAGCGCCCACGGCCCAAGTCGGCTTCTCCCCCTGCCCCGCCCCGCTCCGCCGGGACAGCCAATCGCCAGCCGCCCCGCCTCCCGTGACGTAGGAAGGGGCGGGGCCTGGCGGCTGCAGGGCTGCCGGCCTCCAGCTGTTGGACAGAGCCGCCTGCACCCAGCCCAGGTGCCCAGGTGCCCCGGTGCCCCGGAGCCCTCACTGTCCCACCTCTGACTGTCACCTTGCAAGCACAGGCTGCCTGCCCGCGGCTGAGCGTCTCCTTCATTCTTGTTTTGCTGCAGTTCTCACCATGCACTCATTTACCTAAACCTGAAACACTTGACCATTATTTTTTGGCGGGTAAAGAGATCAAATTTTAAACATTTAATGTTACTGGTTTTATAAAAAAGAAAAGAAAATGAGAAAAAGATCACAATTCTGCTGTTGTTGTTGTTTTGTTTTGTTTTTCAACTTGCCATTCTAGTCTCTCACTAAGGATAATGTGGCTTTTGTCCATACTCCTGCCAGGATCTGTTTGCTTAAAAGTCACAACTTTTTCTATTTAATTTTACTCTGAAATATATTTCAACAACCTCTTTGATCTCTCAAAACTTCTGACCAACTACGTTCTTTGAGCAGGAGAAAGGGCCATTTAGAGAAGGCAGAACCAATAATTCAGAACAAAACCTAATGATCACTGGCTGCTAATTGTTTTATCCTACTGAAAAAATAAATAGTGGGGCATAAACCTCCACAACTCTCCTATGTTGTGCTTCTGTGTTTCATTCTCTCAAATGTGTAGCAACAGTGAAGAAAACTAAATGATCATACAAACGTTTGACTGTTAATGAAATGCTCACCAGGACAGACAAGCTGGTTGGGAGGCTGGAAAACTCTCAGACCAAGAGAGGCCAGACAAGTTCCAGCACCCACTGAGAATGTGCCCCTGCCAGATGAGGAGAAACAAGTTCTGGGTGTGGCTTCCTGCCGATCCCCATGAGGGAAGCCTCCTTCTGTAGGCAGGGGCAAATCCCTAGAACTTAGTCAAGGCCAACTCTGGGAATAAACCCAATCTAGTGGAGTACACTGTCATTTACGTGGCCTCTGAAATTCCTGGACCTGCCAGCAGTCATGTGACCGTCTCCAACATGATTTAAGATGAAACAAATTTCCTGTCTGATAATCAACCTTCTTAAGGAGATTTAAAACTACAACTGGGCCTCTCTGAACTTCCCCAGTCAGCACTGATGTTGTAACCTCAGCAGAGGGCCTTCCTGGGAAGATTCACACCAGGACAGCTCAGGCACGTAGCTGGCATTTGCAGCCTGTTTGGGTTGCTTAAATGAGTGGTTCTAAGCAGCCACACATGAGCGTCAACTGGGGAGTTTGATGCCAAAGCCCCACCCACCCAGGCCAATTAAACCGGAATCTCTGGGGGTGGAGCCCTGGCAATTTCTGTCTTTTTTTTTCAAGCTCCTCTAGTGCAACATGGGTTGAGAATCACTGGCTAAGACTTAAGTTACTGTCTTGTAGGAAAATCTGTGTTATATTTAAGTTAAAAAAATGTAGTAGCAGAATGATGTGAAACGTTTTGTAACGGAACCACTTATCCTTATATATAGTCTTTATATATTTGTATATTTTAATATAGACATAGAAAATATGTGAAGATACACATCAAAATTGTTTTCTCAGAAAGGAAGGATAGTGAGGGGAGATTACTAGCTTTCTATTTATGTCTGTATCATTTAACTGCATAAAAGGAGGACATATCCCTTCTACATTTTAAATATAATGAATCAAATTTTTAAAATTAATACTTGTAAGTGCCATGAAGTTTATCGGGTGAGGTCGGGAGGTGGCGTGATACATGGAGAATTGCCGTCATACAGGTGAAGCTTCGCTTGCTCACCTCCTGCTGTGTTTGTCCTCCTGTTTGCTATTTTGACTTTAGCCAGGGGCATGTCCTCTATTTTTCCATTAGAACATTTCCACTCACATTTTTAGCCCACTGGAATGACAAACACTATGTAAAACTTTTGCTAGCCCCTCTGTCCCATGAGCAGAATTTATTCCGTATCTCCTACATTCCTATAACACCTGATTCACACCTCCATTGTAAACATTTATATTAGGATTTCACATACTGGTAGAGAGAGCCTCTGTGTTGGCATTTTAAGGGAGAATTTGAAAGATGATTCTATTAAATGACAAATTGGAGCTCTACTTAGAATAATTTTAGTTCCACAAGGACTAAGGGTGTCTTTGGTAGGCCAATCAAGTTTCCCTGGAGTTTGAATAAGAATGAGTAAGTCCTAAGAGTTTCCTGGGTCTCCCATGCTAATCAGCTTCTGGGCTGCCGCCTGACTAGCCTAGGCATGACTGAACCCAGCTGTGAACACAGCAGAGCCTGAGAAAGAAATAAGAAGGCGACCAGACATACTGGCTCACACCTGTAAACCCAGCAAAGGGGGAGGCTGAGGCAGGAGGTTTGGTTGAGCCGAAGAGTCCAAGACCAGCCTGGGCAACAAGCTAGACCCCGTCTCTACAAAAAGTTAAAAAGTTAGCCAGGTGTGGTGGTGTGTTCCTGTAGTCCCAGCTACTCAGGAGGCTAAAGCAGGATCACATGAGCCCAGGAGTTGAGGCTGCAGTGAGCTAGGATTGTGCCACTGCACTAAAAAAGAAAAGAAAAGAATAAGGAGAAGCAGGAGCATGGAGGTTAGGTACAGAAAGCTGTGCACCCTGCATTTTCGAAACCAAGATGACATTGCCATCTAGGAGGAGGTGGTTGGCAGACAGTTGGAAAAGCACACCTGAAGCTCATAAGACAAAGAAGTTTGGGAATCCCCAGCCCAGAAGCCATAACTAAATCCACTAATATGAATGCAGTTACCAGGGCAGTCCTTGGAAAGATCACTTACACCTGAGGTAAAGAAAAACAGAGACGAGCCACACAAGCGTTTAAAAACACTTTTTTTTAATTTAAAAGAAAATTTTTAAAAAGAAGAAAAAAGCCAGAACAATAGCAACACCTTGAGAGAGGAGTTCCCAGTAGTAGGCAGTGGCCACCAAAGTCACTCTGATCATAGAGAATGAGAGGGAAACAATTGAATTTGACAACTGCATTGTGACCTATTCCTGCTCTTCTATCTGTTCTCCTCCTTCTCTTCCAGTCTGGTTTCTTTCTCCTCTTCCTGTCTGGCCTCCTCCTCTTCCGGTCTGGTCTCCTCCTTCTCTTCCAGTCTGTTCTCTTTTTCCAGTCTATTATCCTTTTATGTACTTTCCATTTACATAGTGTATGCTGAAATCCTTTCGATATTTTAGATAACATTTCTTTGCACAAAAACAGATTAGAATAAAATGAGTTCGACAAAAGTTAATTTACAAATGTGTCTGTGTTCTTCATCTGTTAATTTTTAAAACTTGCTAACTTTAGCATACATTACAGTTTTTACTGTTCGTTCTCCCTACATCCCAGCATGTCAAGTGGATACCTCTGTTTTACCATCAAAGAAAGTCAGGACATGATTAGCCTTATTGAATCCTGTTCTGATGGTAGCGATGTTATAGTCAGGAGTCTGGATTGGACCTGATCAATGGTGACTTTAACTGGAGTCTGGATTGGACCTGATCAGTGGTGACTTTAACTTCTCAATTTCCTCTTCTGTACTAGGAAATTGGACTAGGTGCCTTCTAAGATTAGTTTGGCTTCTATTCATAACACTGTAATTATCTGAACAAGTTCTTGCTTCCTCTTGTTCTGCTCTGAAAAAGTAGCAACAATGACAACAGAAGGGCTATTTTAGAAAATTATACCTGCTTCCCCTGGATCTGAATATTCCTCATAATACTATATGTAGAAATTTCTTTATTCTTAGCATCAAATTTTGATTTAAAAATTGACTCATTTTTAGATATATACTGACACTAAGTTTTATTATCTGTCTTTTTGATTTGGATGCTTCCTTCCAACTGAATTCCCACACTTATTTATTTTTGCCTATGTATATTAACCCATCTTCCAAATCTTGCTTCTTCCTTTACCTGAATGTGTCTAGTCACCCTGATAGCGAATTCCCCCTCCTCTGAACTCCTGGCTTAGACCTATTAGGTGACATTTGCTTTTATTTTTGTTTTGTTTTTGGAACTTAACTAATTTAGAACAGTACAGAGGACATAAACCAGATTCATATTTTCCCACCACTCAGAATGAACCAGTTACCATTTTGGATTATGTGCCTCCAATCCCTTGTTTCTATGATGAAATATTATAGTTATTAATAAAGTCCCCTTCAACACTACCCTAAGTCTCATTTCTAGAAGCTACACGTACACGTGTAACCTTCCAGATTCTTTAAAAAATACACATATGTATGCTTCTACTTTTTTTTGTATTTTAACTAATATGCATGACTGTTACATGGTACGCCAATCTATTGTGGCACATCTTGTGTAGGAAATGAAGGTGTGTAGACCTGAGAGTTCCTTTAGGAGGAAGCGGATGCAAAAGGAAGTGTTTCCTATTTCCTATATAATCCAAGCTATGTATGGAAAATCTGAAAAATATTTTAACTGTCTCCAGAAATTTTCCAAGGCCTTTTCTAGCTTTCCTCTTCGGTTCCCCCAAAGATCCAATACCCTCATGCTAACCTTTGCCACTGAAAGCTCACTGAAGCATTTCTTTGGCAGCCCTTCTGGGCCATTCTGCAGGCTTCAAAATTACCTATTTATTTGACCTTTGACCAAGACTGCCTTAACATTCCCCAGCTTGACTAAACTTTAGACAGGCTTCTTCCCCAACTCTAGGGCCCCGAACTTCATTTTTGTAGAACATCTTTAGAAAACCTGCAATCATAAATATTTCCTCTGCCCCTTTGAGATATAAATTTTTTAAGAAGCCTCTTGCTAGTTTTACAATTTATGAATGTCTGTCTCGAGAATCTTTGAGCCATCTCTTTGAAATGGCTGAAATTTCCTGATTTCTGTGGAAGGTAGAAACCTAACTTCAGTGGGCACCTTGCTCCAAGTGTTAAAACTGCCGTCACAAAGATACGAAAAAGTTTACTTTTCTTTTGGGTAGAGTCAATTAGTAAACATAGGTCATCTTTCTTCACCTCCTTACCCCCAACACTTCAAAATCCTGTCCTTTGTTTCCGTGGAGTTGAGTTTGGACGGAGCTCTGTCCTCTCTCCCCTATTGCAATAGCTTTGAATAGAGTCTTCTTTGCCTGTTTAACATCGTCCAATGCAATCTTTGCTTTGACACTTTCAATTTTCTACCCAAATCAAGATTCCTATCATAACGGTTCTTCAAATGAAACATCAAAAGGAAAGCAATCAGACTTCAGTAATTTATACTATATAAATTGCCAATACTCTTTCTTCAGTATCCTAGGGGCTTTCATATATTTTTAAAACAGCTATCTGTTAATTCACATGTATCTCTGAACTCTTCACAAGCAATGTAACAGCAAATAATTTAAATATTTCAGGCAATTGGGCAGAGATATTTTTGGTCAAGGAGACAATTTTGGACTATCCTTTAAGGTTTTTTACCCCTGGTTCTCAATTTCAGCTACACATTAGAATCACCTAGGGAGTTAAATAAATGCTGCTGGGTTCCATCCCTAGAGATTCTTAATGCACTGGTGTAGGTGTGAGTTGGTCATAGGGATTTTGAAAAGCTCCTTAGCTAATTCCAATTTGCAGTTAAGGTTCTGAATCACTACCTCAGCTTTTCATAGATTTTTTTTTAATCACTTCTTCTATTTCTGAATTCAACAATCACTTATTGGGAATCAGCTTTGCGCCAGACACGGTCTAGATAACTAAAACGATCACGGCATGGCCGCTGCATTTCAAGGAGCTCTCAGAACAATGGGAAAGTCAGAATGTAAATAAATAGCTGCAATGCAATATGGGCTGTAATAGAAGTTTATTCAAAGAGTTATGAAAATACAGGCGAGACAGCAACTAAAATTCTCTGGGGATTGTGTCTGAATTCGTTAGGCCAACTAGGTGTGCGTGGGGAGAGCTGCAGGAGGAGGGAGAGAAGATTCTAGGCAAAGTAAACAAAAGGAACAAAAGCCCAGGATCAAAGAAAACACCCTTCTCTAAATGTTCTAAAGGCCTTTGTTATTGCTGCTGCTGTTGTTGTGACAACATTTGGTCTAAGTTGACTCGTCCTCTTGGTTAGCAAGCGGTCACATTTGCATTTTCCAGATTGCTACCTTTTCTACAAAATTTTGTCCAAATCAGTGGATCTCAACACCGGTTTGCATTAAAATCATTTTCATCTGGAGTGTTCTGTAAAAACAACAAAATAACATTGGTTGGTGTTCTACCCTCAAAGAGAGTTTGATATTATTGGTCTGAAGGGTGGGGGTCTGGCTATTGTATTTTTAAGCTCCCCATGTGATTGACTACGAACAGGCATACAGGCCATCTGGGGGGGAATGATGGTTGCATTCCTGTATAAATTTAGTAAATCTCACTGACCTGTATTTTAAATGGTATATTTTATGGGGTCTAAATTATTATTAAAGCCATTTAATAAAAACAAAAGTGTTGCACATTTAAAGTGAAAAATCAATCACCCAAAAATTCCCCAGGTTGACTAATGTGTTTCTTTGATTAAGAACCACTGGCTGAAATCCTAACAGCTCACAGATGTGGAGTCTCTCAGCACAGGGATTAAAAAGGGTGACAGCTGAGAGGAGGGAGGTCGTGCAGGCACAGAACCTTCATTAGCAAGATGAATTGAGTACTTGGTATGCCATTCTAAAAGAATGCCAGTCTCCAAGGATATGGTGTGTATTACATCTTAATCCAAAATTGCAGTTCACTAGAGTATTTCACTTTAACAGAGCAATGTCAGAGCTCTTAATATATTGTACTCTTTAGTGCTACACTGAAATAACAGTTATGTGCTATCTCTATTTCTCTTTTTAAATAAAAATATCCATTCATTTCAAAGATCTCTTTAATGGAGATCTCAGGTGGCTCAAACTACAAGAATAATTTTTTACAAAAAAATGAAACAAAGAGGTGTTACCATTTCCGAATTACACATAAAGCTCTAAAAGAAAGACAAGGGCCTTCAGCTTATTAAGTTCATTACCGGAATGAAATGAGACACTTATCCAACTGACATCTGAGAAAGTTTTTATAGGCAACCAAATCTGTCGAGGTTCATACACACAAGATTAAACTCAACACCTGCCAAATCTTTGCCAATTAGCCATTGATAACTTCTTTCAATGCAACAGAACCAATGACAATTTAAATATTTAAATTTAAATATTTCCTGTATGGTTGACATTTAAATATTTTCTGTATGGTTACAATTTAATAATTAAACTCATTTGAACTTTAAGCTCCTTTCCTCTCAATAGTTTCTGAACAGGAATAATTTTACGTAGACTGCAGTACAAATAACTAATCACATAAATGTTGTAACGCATCTAATTAAGGTGAACAAATTAGTCAACTTCAAGTCATAGGATAACCTGAAAAGCAGGTTCAAACTGAGAAAATAAATGTGAAAAGGTACAATTCCTTTTTATTAAAGAATGACATAAACTCTGAAAGACAGTTAACATCTTTGCCTTATTCTTAGAATATTTGTCAGAAATTATAACTACTGAAAATAATGTGGCCAGTTCATAGGTAGTAAAATATGTAGCCCCAGAATTTGGGAAAAAAAGTTTTTCATCTGAAATTAACTACTAAAATCCAACCCATAATGATGGGGAGTAGTAATTCCCAGAGTTATCCTCTGAAACAGAAGTTCTGATATTTCCTAAATGTTGGTCAGGAGTCCATATGAAGTAATTTTAAGAGTATGGCATCTAGTAAAAAGGAGAGTCAAAGAAACAAAGGGTTTTTTTTTTTTCTGCACAGTGAAGAAGAAAGAATACTTTGTTCTTCCTTTGGCCAGAAATATCTCTGGAATAAAAAAAGATCATTGGGTCATGACAATTTGAGGAAAACATATTTTAGGTCTATTCCATTTTCTCTCATTCAATCTTATATTCACTGAGCATCATTGTGATCTATAATTTGATTGACTAAAGGAATTCGTGGACCAAGAAAGAGCATCCTACAAAGACACAATTCCTATTCTGTGACATACTGGTTTATCAATCAGTCCCTGGAGAGTTTGGTTTCAGCGAGTCAGTCTCTTCTGAATGAAAGGATGAGATCAAGTTTGGGGACCTAAAAAGCTGAAAACCAGACTCTTACTTTTGATAATTCTGAACTGTGGCTTACCTAAACAACCAGCAAACCAGGGTCACCTCCTTAACTTTTCTCAGATATAACTGCTAGAATTATAGATTTTAATCTAACCTGATTGTGGCAATAAAATGAAAAGGGATTGACTGGATTTCTAACCTCTCAGATTTTCCTCTTTCTACAAATATGAAGCAATACTCCTTTAAGACAGGTGCAAGATGTTAGTTGGATGCCAATTTTATATTTTGCTGGTAGCAGCAGCAAGCCATCAAGCAGGATGGCTCCTCATGAAAACGTGCAAGGCAGAACTGTTTACAGTGTTGATATGGCTTCTAGTAAAAATTCTCATTTGTCTTTAAAAGGCATGATTGTGGTGGAGACAATCATATGTTTACCAAATTTTGTTTCTTTTCCTTCCGGGCACACAGCTAAATTATGTTTACAAAATTCCCTTACAGTTAGATGGGAAACTATGTTCTGGCTGATGAAATGTAGGAAGGAGCGATGTACACCATTTCTAGGTCTGGCACACACAAACCTCCTGTATGATCTTTCAGATTCTCTTTCCCTAATCAATGCCTGAATGAACAGAACTCTGAGGTCCTAGAGAAGAGAAGAGTCACCAAAATGTCTATACTTGTATGCGTTAGACTGTTAGGGAAAAAAATAAAGGAATATTATGTTAAACTAAATTTTGCATTGTTTTATTAAATTAACCCATTCTAAGACAGAAATTGGAACAAGAAGTGGGAGGCTGCTGTAATATAATCTAAAATGTGTGGTTGGCTTTCTGGTTGTCAGCAGGCTGGAAATCTAGGGATTCATCTTACGCAGTGCCTATGACAACGTGGAAGGCAGACTCCACTACAACTGAGACAGCAGCTCTAGACGATGGGTGAAAAACAGATGATCAATCATTAGTGTCACTGGTGGCGGTTGGTGGCATTTAGCAAGATGTTGGAAGAAGGGAATGAGTTCGGGTAGGATTTGACTGGTTTAAAAGCAAAACCGAAAGAGAATCATTAGAGTCATAATTTATCCATAACTATCTTAAAATATTTAAGATATTTTAAATAAAATTTTGAATGGAAAACCCAGAAAAAGTAAAAGAAGAAAATCAAAATCACCTATATAGATCCCCAAATAAAAGGTAACTATTTGTAAAATTTTGTATATTCTTCCGTCCCGGTATTTGCACATTACACACACACTCACACACACAGAGCACACCATGGCACCTATAGTACAAATAGATTTGAAACGTAACTTTTTACCCAGTAGTTATTGTGAACAAGTTTACATTGCCAACAGCAATATAGCTTAGTGAGAATGCCTGTTTTTTCAAATTTTCACTACTATTTTATAACTTTGCTTTTTAATCTTGGCCACTGAGATCATAAGTATAACCCAAGACCACAGACCTTAATCAGCATGGGGATGTAAATTAGGTCATGTTAACTACAATGTCTGCATTAGTTAGGAGTAGGCCAAGTGACATTGACAGGAAGCCCATCATAAAAGAGGTTAACAGGGAAGTTCATCAACATTTCACACAGATGCCCATGTAAGCCGTCCTGGACTGACATGGCGTCAGGCATAGGCTCCACGTCATATACCTTCACTCCATCCTGTTGCCCCTCTGCACTTGGCCCATGGTCTCCTGTCCCAAAATGTCATCTAAGTTCTCGGAAGCAGGACAGAAGCTGAAACAAAGAAGAAAAAAGCAAATAGTACACTTGGGTACTTCCTTAAATAACTGGCACCCAGAAGTGCTACATAATACTCCCACTTTGGTCCTATCGGCCAGTGCTTGGCAACTGGCTACCTCAGATGCAACGGAGGCCGGGAAATGTAGCCAGTCCTCTTTCTGGCAAACTAGCGCCCAGGTGAAAATTCTACCACTGTGGAGAAAGGAGAGTGTATTAGTGTATTAGCTGTCATAACAAGTACCACAAACATGGTGGCTTCAACACTGTGCAAAACCTACTGTCTCATAGTTCTGGAGGCTAGATGTCAGCAATCAAGGTCATCAGCAGGGTTGGTTCCTTCTGAAGGCCATGAAAGAAGGCTGCTCCAGGCCTCTCTTCTTGACTTGTAGATGGCTATCTTCTTCCTACGTCTTTTCATATCATCTTC
>CAUYRT010106282.1:0-23601 GCA_963574885.1 Lepilemur ruficaudatus
ATCGAATGGTAATTCTAATTTTAGCTCTTTGAGGAATCTCCAAATTCTTTTCCACAAAGGTTGCACCAATTTGCAGTCCCACCAACAGTGTAAGAGTGTCCCTATCTCTCCACATCCTCGCCAGCATTTGTTGTTTTGGGACTTTTTGATAGAGAGAAAAAATCCCAAAACAACAAATGCTGGGTTTCTTTTTCTTAACAATATGCATTTTAAGTTCTTCCATATCTTTTTGTGGCTTATAGAGCATTTCTTTTTCTTGTGGGTAATATTCAATTCTATGGATGTACCACATTTTATTTATCCATTATCCTATTGAAGGACATTTGATTGCTTCCGAAGTTTAGCAATTATGAATAAAACTGCCATACACACTCGTAGGCAGGTTTTTGTGTGGACATAAAATTTTAACACATTTGGGTAAGTACATGGAAGCACGATTGCTGCATTGCATGCTAGGCCTGTGCTTTGCTTTGTAAGAGACTGTCAAACTGTCTCATGAAGTTATTACAACGTTTTGTATTCCCACCGGCAATGAATGAGCATTTCTGTAAACAAATTTTTTCATTGTAAGAAATATAATCTAAATAAAGTCAGTCAAAATTGCTTCTGAGTATGAATGGTTTAATAGATAAACCAATTAACATAAACTTCCTTCTTATTGTAGTAATTCTTGTTTATACAAGAAAAAAGTCATTTGATATATGTTCACTTGCGTTGTTTTGCAGACTTTGACATCCATTAAAATACGTATCTAAGATATTCCATATGCATGGAAAAGTTTGTTTTTGCATAAGATCCTTCAAGAACACTGTGAGCTGCGTGTGTGCTAATGTTTAATACATTTCACATATATTTATATTACTGCAAGCTGTGTATAAAATTGATGAGCCTCCAGAATTTCTACAACACTTTTGAAATAATCACAAATCATGTTGATAATATTAAATCTCAGCACTTAGCCTGTACTTGATATGGATGTTTTCTGGTGGTCAGATTTGTCTTAGAGAGATCCAAGAATTATAACTTAGGATTCCATTTTGTAGGAAATTCAATTTTCAGACCTAAGATCTAAACTTTTAAATATAATATCCTTTTATAACATAGCTCTTGATTTTCTCCCTATCTTCCTTTATTTCTACTCCTCCTCATAGCCAAGGCTCCACATACAAAGAAATACTTAATATTCTTCTCCATTTATAGAATGTTTGCTTTAGTCTTAAATTCTGAAAGCCAGAAGTACACAGTGCATTGGAATCTGGGTCCTAGAGTCAAAGAGCTTTCTTGAGTTCCCAGATATGCAACTACTTTCACATTTGAGATTGGGTAGGTTATTTAACTTTTATTTGCCTCAGTTTCCCATTTATAAGAAGTACTTCATACTTTTGTTGTTGTAGGGAGTAAATGAGACAGTATCTTCAAACATTTCAGCACAGCAGAGAGATACCAAACAAAGTGTTAACAGGTATTATCATCATTCATAGTGTTGGAGTTGTTTCTATTGACTCACTTCTCTTTCTTTGCCTTACTGTTTTACAAAAGGCACTCAGGTGTCATCTCCTCCCAAGAAATTTTCCTTAGCAACCCGGAATTCCTTATACCCTGCTAACAGGCTGGTAAGTTCTTGTAAGGTGGACCCTTCTCTTTCCCTTTATCCTAAAACTCATCACCCTTTATCTCTCTTGGGAGAATAAAAAACCTCTTTCTCATAAGTCCTCAGAAAACATTTCCTTCCATCACTTTGGCCTGAATTAGGTCATATATTCATCCCTGAAGGACAGGAGTATGCATTGTGCTTATTAGATTAGTTCAGCTGGGATGTGTCCAGGGCAGAGATTATCTTCCTTCCATTCACATGAGCTCCATGGAGATGGAGGAAACCAGAAGAAAACTAGAATTACTGTTACTTTTTTTTTTAAAGATGAATGAATATGCCTATATGCTTATGAATATTCTTATATTTGAATAATATGCTCCTGTTTCAAAGTCACAGAACTGAATCTGAAATTATCTTTGACCTTGGATGCTATGACATCTATGAAAGAGGGTGATATGCTTAAGCATTTATCCCATTTCTACCTCTTTGAAATAAAATCCAAATTATGTTCATGAGAGCTAGCCTTCTATATGTACAGTGTATGTTGCATATACTACTTTGAATTTCAACATGAGCTTCATGAGGGTTCTGCTTTTATTGTTCACTGCTAAATCTCCAACCCATAGAACAGTGCCTGACACTTAATAGACATTCACTAAACATTTGGTTAATGCATTAGTATTTCCAATGCTTGCGGTTTACCAGTGCAGACATGACAGATACAGAAGTTGGGGTAAAAAAATTTACATTTTCTGTCTTGAGTACTAGGGTGTCCAAAAGCTCTTTGTTTATGACTAATTTACATGGTATTAGAAAACACAGAGCAAATAAAAACTATGTGTTCCAAAGAACTTGTTCAAATCATGTGAGCTGCTGCACGATAAGATGACTAATGAAGAAATTGGAAGCAGTGAGGCAAGGACTTTAGACCTGAGTACTGGAGAACAGGGTTAGTCTGTGCAAGGTCATTCTTAATACAGCAAATCATTGCTGTATTAAGCATTGGTGCATTAATACATTGCTGTATACAGCATTGCTGTATTTTTAATACAGCAATCTTGGTGTTAAAACCTTGTTCACAACATAGCACTCCTCTGCACAAAACCGTGCAATGGCTCCTCATGTCCATTAAAAAAAAAAAATTCTTAAAAGGTTTATGAGGCCTTCAGAAACACCTCCACTACCACCACCACCACTGTAACGTCTTGGACTTATTTGGTACTACTCCCTCACTCACCCCCCTCTCACCACAGTTACTTCCTAGTTATATAACCTGCTGTTGCTCAAACAAGCCAGGTATTCTCTCATCATTTACGTTAGTGATTGCCTTTGGCTGAAATACTTTTCCTTTATATCGTACAACTCTTTGTTCAGTTATCTCTACAGGAAGCTTAATGTGGCCACCCTATTGAATGCTGCAACCTATTTCTCCTTCCACCTTAATTCTTAATATCCGTTGCTGTGCTCTACCTTTATTTCCACAGAAATATTACCTTCTCTCAAATTATTTAATTCATTTTTATCATTATTATTCATTTTCTATCTCCCCCATCAGAATGTAAGCTCCAATGAAGTAGTAATTATTATTTTATTCACTGATTTTTTCTGAGTACATAGAACAGGACATGTCATATATAATATCAATAATCTCAACACATATTTATTAAATGAATGATTAAATGAACTTACACTGTATTAACCATTTATTCAAACCAGTAGCTCAGGCTTGCCCTATAACAGTAACCCAAAAAGTCAAATTGTGTCTCCTTTATTTTCCCATACACTGACTATTATTTAACCTAGGTCTCTTGTATTGTAGGAAACATTTATGCCAAACAAAATGTATTTTGAGCAGGTTTTAATACTCTGATATTTTTCCTGTCTTGTGTAGGAAACCCAACTGTCCAATGTAATTTAAAAATGATATAATAGGCTACTTCATAGCCAATTTTGAGTTTCTGAACATTTGCCTAAGTTCAGATATATAAACAATTTTAAGTAGAAGCTCAAATGTATGTTTGGTTACATTATTGTATGACCCATGATGGTTGAATCTTGAGTTTTTCCAGCAGGACTCTGCTAGGAAGGACTGTTTGCTTGACCACAGAAGCGCACATGTTTTTATCTGAAGAACAGGAATTTCTAAAAACTTAAGATCGTATATTTAAATATTTTTTTAAAAAAGCACTATAGTTCTGTTTTGCAGAGCTTCATTCCTTAAGATATTAAGTGCTCTGTTTTGTTTTTTAAAATTCTTGTTTAATTTATATCTGTTTACTGTATGCTGAAAGAAAGAAGAATAGTGACTAAAGTCTCGAATGTCATAACTTTAAACTGCTTAGATAGCTTGATTTTTCTTAGACTAGGCTACGTATTTCTACTGGGTCAGGCTGTCTGAAAGCCTCCTATCCTCCCTGTGATATCCCATATCTCTTAGAAATCTCTCACCTGAATTCATCTAAGCTTGCCTCTGCAATGTTGGAAATATTTAATTATCTCAGTCCTCTATTTAATTCTTCCCTTCTTTAATTAACCAATTTTTTCTTATTCCTCATATAATTTATTCATTCCTTTACCCAATCATTTCACTACATATTTGGATAGAAAATATGTATAGAGCAAATCATATTAAGCAACAACCATGAATAAAAATATTATCCACCTCCATGATACTTTATTTATCCATTTAATCTCATGTATAACCATTTATTCTTTAATCCATTCAATATTTATTTTAATAATAATTGAGTCTTTGTTTTGTGACAGCCACCAGGCACAGGAAATACACTCATGAATAGGACACATATTTCACAGAAACTGTAAAAGAGAATACATATTTGTAGTGTTAGTCTACTATGTTGTGCAATTTGTCTCTGCTGGTGGCGACACTAGCTAGAGTGACTTATTTGGGAGGCACCAATTGAACATCCGTTTTCCAGATGACCTCACTCACATGGTCACTTTATGTAGCCAGGTTATCTTTCTCACAGCATGGTGGCTTCAGGACATTCCAAAGCCTTACATGGTGGGTAGGTTTTTCCAGAGCACAATAGCAGAATCTCCCATCCTTCTTAACTTTTAGACCAACAGTGGCATTGCATTACTTCTTTCCACTAAGTCTTGGGTAATTTGTTGCATAACAATAGGTAACCAATTCAGGAGCTCTATTTCAGACTATTTCCTCTCAATCCCAAACTCATATTCTTGCTAGTCCCAAACCCCACAGAAACATGGTTGCTCATAAAACATGAAGTCTGAAATAACATAGACTTGATTTGTACTCACAGATCCATAACTTCCTAATCACATGTCTTTGAGTGAATCAGTGGGCAGTTTTGAGCAATCTGTTTCTTTACCTCAGGAAAGTTCGGCTAATGACATTTACTTCATGTGGATGTTGTGAGGATCAAATGGGACAATCATAAAAGTAAGCTTCATTGTCAACTCTGTTCACATCGTCACATGTCTCTTTAGAAGAAAATCACTACCTGCTAAGTTGATAATGGAACTGGGGAATGGGAAGCAGAGCAGTTATAAGGAGACAAGTGGTTAACTCTCTTGTGGCCCAGATAAGTCAAAATGGTGGTATGGAGAGAGAAGGATTAACATAAGACCTATTAGGAAAGTAAGAAAGAGAAATTCTTCTTGAAATTCACTGACATATCTTTAAAATTTTTATATTCCTCTTAATAAAGTGCCCTACCTCCAGGCTAAATATTTCTACTTCCTTTAAGCATTTCTCATATATAATTTTGTGTTATTCTTCTGTAAATATAATTTAATTTATCTAAATCCTTCTAAACAAAATACTCAGAACCGAAAGAAATAGTCTAATCATTTACTAATCAGTACAGAATTGGACTGTTGCCTCCCTTGTTTTATCTACAGTAGCTCCCTTAATGAAGTTTGAAAAAATACCATCCTCTTGGTGATTAAATCAACCTGATCTTGAATGTACTGATAAGCAAAAAGCTGCTAAGGCGTTTTCTCCTTATTTTGAACAGTGAATTCTGTTGACTGCACGAGTGAGGGTCTCATATTCATCCTTGCTCAGTTTCACCTTGTAATGCATGCCTATCTCCTCAATTTATAAATATCTTTTTGTTTTTTTCTGTGTCCAGATTGTCTACAGACATATTTGTTCTCTTTTTTATAGCTCCTCATTATTTTTAGTTTATTTAACTTTACCAAAAATATGGTTAGATACGTGTAAACCTTTATCCATATACGGATAGGGTGATACAGACAGCTTTCATATAATCAGCATCAAAAATGTATTTGAACATGTATAAAATAATTTAAATAAGTCTAAACCAAATAATACCATAAGCGTGATTCAAATTTGTTGTATTTATGTTTCTTTCATAGCATGCACTGATCTAAAAGTCATTCATTCACTCTGTTTTTTTAAAAAATATTGTGCTATGGACTCTGCTACACGCTGGGGATGCAGCAATGAACAAGGCAGACTAGGTCTGTGTCATTACAGAGTTACTAACAAGCAAACGATGGCAACCCATAACATGGGGTGATTCTATCTCACTGACTTAATCTTCACATGGGGTCTGCATGTGTAATCAACTTTAATTGTTAAATTAATTGAAACCTCATCCTATTAAAAATAAATTTTGGAACATTTTGTTCCATTACCAAGATGGAACCATTTATTTTTATAACTTCAGGCTGTTTTAGAAATGCCATTGGCTTATTTCAGAGTGTTTATTTTTATAACATATAGATGATATTTTAAGTTTTATTTTTCATAGTTCATATTTATGTAAAATATATGATCACTTTAAATCTAGCCTGTGCCTCTATTTTGCACATCAGCACTTTTTAAGTGTCGATAATTGCATGACTATGGCTGGAAGAACGATTTCATTGTAAGTTCTATTTTCTTTTTTGTGTTGGTTATAATTTTGCCTTTGTGGTGTAGGTAGATTATATCCAAGTGTCTATTTAGAAAGAGAAAGGTCACTGAAGATGCAGGGTGTGTTCATTGGATTACACTGACTCAAAATATACTACTACAGCTTAGTGTATAAAACAAGACTGCAAAGAGAGTTTAAAAGTATTTGTTCATATGTGTCTCGTGTTGTAGTGGAGGTAAGTGAGTTATGGACAACTAGAGGATTTCTCCATGGTAGAGCAAAGACTTGGACCCAGATTTTCTGCTTACCATTCAGTGGTGTTTCTACAGTTTAATTTTGATACTAGGAATGCATAACATTAAATGTGTGGAAAGATATAGACAAAACAAAATTGTCTGTGTGCAGATCCTGGGTAATGGTTTCACGGGGTTCATTATGCTGTTCTCAACTTTTGTCTTTATTTGAAAATTTCCATATAAAAGTTTAAAATATAAGTAAAAAGAACTCATTTTTCATTTAGTGTGCTATTATAATATACAGCTAACAGAGTATTATGTTTTTGAGGAAATTAAGTACAGATTACAAAATATTTACCAATTTAAAATACTCACTCATAATAATTAGGGCAATAAGAAACTAGAAGCTATAGTTTCTACAGCATGCTATAGAGTTACCATTTCTGCTTTTGTAGAAAGCTGCTTTTTGGTTTTGTTTTTATACTAATGGAATTTCAGTACTGTTAATAAAGTATTATTTCTATGAAGTCTAAAATATGAACATGTGATTTTTTATAGTCCATATTGGCTGATTTTATGTTCAACCTAGTAAAAGAGTAATTCAACAGAATTACCCAATTGAGACCCTACATTAAAATCGTAGAGTACAGTGAACCCAAATAGACTGATAGAAAAGTGTATGTATTGAAAAGTAAATTCTAGGATATGTCTTCTGATTTCTACAGATTTGGTAAGATCTCTTACAAAAACTTCCAAGAACTTATTGCAAGTTAGATGGTTCTAGGATACATCAAGATTCTACATGTCTAAAGATAGATTGGGCTATTAGTTACATTCAATGCACTAAGGCCACAAAGAAGGTTAATGCACTTTAGAAAGTTTCTAGGTCAAGGACAACAAGAAAAAAGAGACTTTCCTCACCTATTTTAACCAACTAGAAAATTTAATGAACAAAACTAATCATTCTTCATGAATTAGGATTACTCAATTAGTTTCAGGACAACAATACTGTAGAATAATATGTGTAAGTCAAATGAATCTAAAGCTGATAACAGTCTTGAGTGCTGATAACAGTAACAGTATTTCCCTCATGTCTTATCCAATATCTACGGCAAAGAATAAAGGAGTGAAAAAATTTTGCCAAGAACCCTAAAGATAGTGGATTGCTAAACTCTTTTTTCCCCCCAGAATCAGGACTATTTTTGTAGTTTAAAGCACCAGCAATTCATATTATTTTAATTACTCACTTTTAAGAGCATGATGTGTCATGAAACCTGTGGCTGTAACTTTGCAGACTAATTTTTTCCCCAGAGTTTACAAAATGAGTAAAAATATACTAAGCCACTGAACTTTACTGACTTGGACTTTCCAGATTTCTCCTTCAGAACCACAAACCCTCAGTATGTCATCTGAAAAGATCCAAAGGTTGCCCACCCAATATACACATCCCCAAGTTCCCAGTCTGAGCAAATACAGATACTTGATGAGGAGCCAAACCCAGGACAGCATTCCTGGGCTCTTTAGAAAATGGAATTGCCTAGAATTACAACTAATTTATGAGAGACCCCAGACCAGGTTGCAGTTCTTTCACTCTTTACTAGGCTCTGCAATATGCAGGGAAACAATTGTGTTTATTTATTCATCTGTTCATTCACTTAACAAGTACTTATTGAGTCCCCCTTCTATGCCAAGTGCAGGGAATACAGCACAGATAAGACAGAAATCAAGGTCTCTTGTCTTCATGGGATTTATATTCTGGTGGATATGGCAGAAAAAAAGCATGTGAACAAATAAATAGGATTTTAATTAGCAATAGAAGAAAATGTGATCCCAGCTCTGTTCTTCTTATCGATTGTGTGAACTAGACAACGTTTCTTAACCTTTTTGATATATTTATTTTTATGATGTCGATAAAGCAACATTTCTCCGAGGCTTTATGTGGGGATTCAATTCGATTATGCAGCAAAGTGAAAAATAATCAATACCTCACTTGCATGTTTGGATAAGATATATGCTAGGATGTCTGCAGTACTATTTGTAATGTAGAAACGATAGAAATAACCCAAACTTTTTCGGTGGCAAATGGATCAATAATACATATTACATTCACAGGGTACAATGCTGCCCAATTGCTAAAAGGCAGATACTAGATTTTAAAAATATAATTTGAGTTTAAAAAGTGGTAGAAAATATACAGTATAATGCTATTAACAATGTGACACTTGTGAATATATATGTATGTATGTAAAGACATTTTAAAGGGATGGGAAGGACATATATCAAATTTTATGATGAATTTTTTCAGGGAAGAAGAGGGCAGTAAAGAAGAAGAGGATCAAAGACTACAACTGCATCTTCACCTATCGTGGACTAATTATTTTATTTTTAAAAATAAAGCATATGATAAATCAAATTGAAAATAGCATGAGGGAATGTTCTAGGGAGATAATACTCATGGTATGAATAATTGAGATTCTATATGAAAAAATGATCTTGTGAAAGGAAAGCTCTTTGTGTATTTGTGGCCAACGTTTCCACATATCTCTTACTCTGAGTTTGACAATTCATTTTCCCCTGGATTAACAAGGTTTTGTGCAATGGATGTGCTATTGTTATTTTTTGTTTGTTTTGTTTTATTTTGTTTAGCTCTGGTTTTTGAGGTAAAATACATTTACTTAGAATAATCAAGTAGATTTTCTCAAGATTTCGTTTCATTTTATTTTTTTCATGTTTTGTTTAGACATTGTTTTCAGCCAGAGACTTCATCACATCTGGGATGCAGAAAAAAATTCCTGACTGCTATTCTTGAGCTTAATTCAAGAAGTTGGGGTATTCCAGGGCATTGTTACAGAACAGTTGACATGGTTTCTCTCTTCCATCTTATTAAAAAGATGTGATTGACTTTTACAGACTCCA
Source organism: Lepilemur ruficaudatus (assembly GCA_963574885.1). NCBI lineage: Eukaryota > Metazoa > Chordata > Mammalia > Primates > Lepilemuridae > Lepilemur > Lepilemur ruficaudatus. The sequence goes on from CAUYRT010106282.1 coordinate 9,618, forward strand.
AGTGGTTGTTTTTTGTGGGCTCTTTATATTACTAAATATACACATTTGTCTAATGTCGTCAGCCTAATTTCTTTCTAGTTCTGATCATTTTTAACTTTCACTGAATAGTCACAGTTCATGCACATAGTCACTAAATGAGGTTGTTAAGTTTCCATTTTCCATCTCACATAAATAGCAACTCAAGCAGATGTGGACTGGAATGGGTGTCCCCCAAACCAAAGCTATTTGGCAAAGATCTGTCTTTTCTTTCAAAAGCAGAGAGAGAGGCTGCCATGTTCCTGTGCTATATTCACTGTGTGAAAACCAGAATACACGTAAAATAGGAGTTGCTATTGTGGTCATGAATCCCTGGCTGGTGCCGAAAGGTCTAATGAAATGGTGCAAAATAATCGTAGTTTTATAGCAATATCTTTTCCTTGTGGGGTTTTTAACAGAATTCAATGGAATGCATTTGTCTATTTTCTCTGGGAACACATTGCTTATGATATTTTGTTCTATCTCATATGAGAGCATCACTAGAGCAGGTACATTTAATGAAGCAAGTTTATAAGAATACATTCCAGAGAGGTGAAAAACTCTTACTTTCTCTGTTATCTCCCAATGACCAGATGATAGCTCCAGAACCCTTACTTTGCGGGACAGTTTGCCAAAAATTAAGGGCAATATTTAAAAGTATTAGATTTATTTGCTTGCATGGCTTTTCATTTTGCCTCATCTGATCACATTTTCCATGCCACACCCAAGCCATGGTTTTGCAATTACTTAACTCCTCATGTAGGAGTTAAGATTACACTAGCCCTGAAAAAGATTCCAGAGCTGTCCTGGACCCCAGCAGTATTTTAGCCACTGGAATAGAATAATTAGTTATTGGAAAATATGCAGGACTGTCTCAGCAACTAAAAGTTTTTTTTTTTTAAAATCCTTCTATTGAATCAGTAATCCTGACTCAAGAGAATGTTCCAAACTTATACCTTGTAGGAAACTTCTCTAACTTTTCCGCACTTATCTAACAAATTCTGTTTTACATTCTCTTAGCACTTTACATGTGTAGGTTTCACCATATTATCTGATATTTCTTCATCTTGTCCTTAATAATTGCTCTGATGCTTAATGAGCATGTTTAATTCAACCGCTTATACCTTCACTCAGCAATAACATCAGCATTAACCTGAGATAGATACCATGTCTCTTTCTTCTATGTCATACTGTTCAAATAACAATTATTGAACAGTGACAATGTGTGAAGCAGTCAAAGGAAGAAAACATTGGTTATAATCAAGATCTTACAGTCTAATTGAGGAAACAATATAGTAAGATATAGTTTTTATTTGAAAAAACAAAATAAAGTATTTAAATAATTTCTCATAAATATAGAGAAGCTATACCTTGTTGTTAAACAAATCCTTTTAAAATAATTATTTGGGGGACTCAAGATAGGGAGAAATTATTAATAATTCTAGTTGGGGATCAAGTTATACCATTTGAAGAATGTTTAATTTGACTTGGGAGAAGTTTTAATTAATTCAACACGTTTTTCATTCAACACATGTTTTTTAGGTAGCCAGTGTTCATCAGGCACCATGATAAACACCAGGATGAACAAATTTTTACAAGATGAAGAGAAACAAATGAAAAGTTAAGGAGCAGACCTGTAATTGCAGGGTGCTTGAATAATAGTAATGGAACCAGTCTAGTGTTCATTTATCCATCAATATATTCAGCAAACAGTTATACTATTTCTATATGTTGGGAAAACTAAATTATAGGAGAAAGAGAGTGTGGCTAGAGTCTAGATTATAGAAAAACACAGGGGCTAGGTCAGCGAGGCTTTGTATGATATCCTAGGACATCTGAACTTCAAGCCATATCCAGGGAGGATCTTTGAAGAATTCTAAATTAGTCAGAGATCTGATCAGAATAGCCAACATCAATGGTCAGCTATACCCTTGAAGTAATGAAGATGAAAAATGGGACAGTTAGAAGTCCAGGCTCCAAAAGTTTGGCTTAAAAATGAGGTTAAAATGGGTTGGAGGCTACCACAAACATTAGAATAAGCAAGGGAGTCAATAAAAGCTTGCTGAATAAATGATATAATAATTCTCTCCTAGTTTCTTGACTTAGAGAGGAAAACATTAAAATTGGAAGATTGTACTTTTGTGTTTTCGTCCAAATTCCACTGAAGAGGAGCAGTAACACCAGAGCCAAGAACAGCTCCTCACCATACCACATGGGCACCTGCTGTCTGCAAATCCGCGTCCAAAGCTTTGACCGGATGGACAGGGGAAATTGGTTGGCCTGAGGTGAATCTAAGTGGGCCCTGGAACCACTTAGTCAGCATCAAATAATAATTCTCTTTTGGTAAATGTACTTGTTATTATAATTATAAAATAGTTGAGCTCTGCAAACAATGGCCTATAGAGTCACAGCAGGACGTTCTGTTCAACGTTCCAGAAAGTTCTGCTTTACTTTTTCAGTACTTCAACTGTAGAAAATATTCAGAAGTAATTGAGAGTTGTAAAATTTGCATTCTGAAATACCCTCTTCCTATGACTTACTGTGAAAACATTGACATCACAGCCTCTGTGGCCCTTTGCCTCATCTGAAAACTTCCACCTCTCTTAAAGCTCTAATATCTTATAAGTCTCTGACAATAATAATTCATAACTATTTAATTTGAAAATTTGAGTAATTCTAATGTTTTTAACATCTCTTTTAAGTTCTTACTATTTTACCAGCTTGACATCACTCAACTTAAGCAGTCTTGTATTACACTACTGACACTAGTCTTTGATTGATTACCTTCCCGTTGTTTTGGCTTTGTTTTATTTTTTAATACTGACTTCTCTTCACCACTGACAAAGTCTTCTAATTATTTTTAGTATAGCCTGCCTTGGGTCTTAAATCATTCCCTTCTTGGTCTTTAAGCCTTAGTCAAATTTTATCCCATTAAGTAGTCATTTCCTAATTTTTATATGCTTATGTAAAACTACCTGCCAAAACATTCCACCTAAATTCATCCAACTTGACCCAGTTAAGCCAAATATATTATGCAATCAATCAATCATATAATCTAAGATACAGACATACACAAATATATACAATATATTGGTACTTATTGATCTTGTTTATCTATCACAATATTAGCTGCTTAAGAGATTACACCTAACCTAATTTTATTAAAATAATGTAGCACTGATACATATCCATATTTCTTATAGATGTGAACTAAATATGGGGCAATGGTGATGCTATACCTTGCTGCAAGATTTGTATCCCATTATCAGTTACTGAACTAAGTTTTTGTCAGATGTCTGCTGTAAACATGAATAGATGGGATTATATTTATGGAAGGAAAATATATACTCAAAGATATAAGTGTAAATACACACCAAAAAAATCTTCCTCACCTAATTTACACTATTTATTCCTGATAAGAATAGTATATTTTAAGAGAATATCTGATGAATACACAATGAATGAGATGAAAACATCCAATTTAGTATTTTAATGCAAATATTATAGCTCTAGAGTTACAAAAAGGTTCAATTATAACATTTGAAGAAACCTGATTTTATTTTATTATTCCTTATTGATGTATGAAGGGTTGATAAATATGTGTCTGCAGGATGGGGGAAACGTTAATTTTTTTTTTTTTTTTTTTACCAAAAATAGGCTTTTCCCACTAACAGTGGGTCAGTGGAACATGCCAGCACCTAGCCCCAACTGCAGATCAGATACATTTTATTTTTTTTTCTTTTTGTTTTTTGGAAGATGATGTTGTTGTTGACCCTGGCATAAGTACACATTATTGGGGTTTGGTTTATTCAAAACAGCATATGCAACACTATGCTAAGTAGAGGTTTAACTTGAAAATGATGTTGAAATGCTACTTTGGTTATAGACTTGTGGGAAAAAAAAGAAGACTCTGTCTTTCCAGTGCCAATGTCTTCCACATCAAGGGGGCTGGGTCAGCGTGGTTACTAGTGTCTTTCCTTTTTTTATTTTGCACCTCAAAAGACTTCTCTCTCCCTCTCCCTTCCTTTTTCTCCATGCTGGAAGGGTCAAGAGATCACAAACATTAGGCCAGTTTAGATTGAGAAGGTTTTTTTGTTTTTTGTAAATTCAGGAAGAGGTGTCCTCTCTGGAGAGGCACCGGCTAGGCCTGGGTTATTCATGAGGATCATTGTAGAGTCATGGAGTCATACAATAACCTGCTGAGATTTTAGTAATAATCTGTTTGATTCTTGTTCTATATTCTCTTTACTTGAAGAAGCTAGGCAGACATTTCACACTCAGAAAAAGTCTGTGTAGTGTATTTGGGACCAAATTTCCCTTTCTGACATTTTTAAAAATCTAAGCTACTTGAAAATAATATTGTGGGGATCAAAAAAGAGAGGGTGAAGCAGCCAGATAGAGGGGAGAAAATTTTGCCTCAATCCAAAGCAGAAGCTCAGTGTTTCCATGAGCAGTGCAGTCCAAGGGCCTTGAAGCACCCAGGGAACTGGACAGGACACACATCAAGGGAGGCTGCATCTTTCCCCAGGTATTCCAGCCCTATCAAATTTCTCTTTGCTTAAGAAGACACAGGATAGAACTTCTGGGTAGAAAGGCTCCCTGAGATCTTGAACAATGGATGTCTAAGTGGCAACTCAGTGGATAAAAGGCCCTCAGACCTTGAGTAATCTAGGTGGGAAGAGGAGAATAAACTAATAACTAGGCCTTAACTTTTTGTCAGTTCTAAGATATAGGGCCTCATTTTCATAGTCACTGTCATTTAAAGAGAAACATATTATATGACATGACTTACATGTCCCGTTTATGGAAGAAGATTCTCATCAAGTACAATGGTCAGTATATGCCTCTATGAAACCACTGGTAAAATCAAAATACTTCTTTCTGGTTAGTAAAGAGTAAAATAATAATTATTATAAATATCGGCACTAATTCTTTAGTTCAGGCTAATTATCCTGAATTTTTGTAAAGAGAACAAACACCACAATATGTCAATTTGCCCCATGTTAAGGGAGACAATGCAGCTACAATGTGCATTCCTTATAGTACGTTCATCACATGTCCTGCTTTGCTAGAAGCAGTCCTGGTTCATGCAATTGTCCTGGCATAATTTTTAATAGTATCCACTTTCACATTCAAGAGTGCCCTACTTTGAATGATAAATGATTTGGTCATCCTACACATGGAACATTCTGGCTTTGGGATAATTACCAGTTTATTATCATTTCTCTGGACATATATAGTTGCTCCTGCTTCTTCATAGTATATAACCAGTATTTTCTCCCTATTAAGTAGGAAATATGTAGTAATCTGTTATTAATAAGTTTAAGTATTTATAAGAAACACTAAAACCATACAACCAGATAGAGAGAGGTTGCTATAAATTTCTCCAGCTACTTTTTTAAGTTTAATAAGAAATACTCATCTGGATCTGCAGGAGAACACAGAAAAATTAATAAGAAACTTCAGCCTGGCACATTTTCTTATTCTGTACAAAAAAGAGAAAAGCCTGAAACATAATTTAATAATATGAATGAATTAGTACAAAATATTGTACAAATTACTTGGATTTCTCAAATAACAGAACTTTTGATTACTTAAACAAACAAACAAACAAAAAACCAAGGGTGGCTTTTTGATGCCAATGACAGAAATGTTGGATGCAATGATACCCTGTATTCATATTGTTAGGGGTGAAAATGCTAAGCACCTATTTGTCCAGCATGATAATCAGACTTCATGAAATCTCTTGGGGAGAATAAATAAAAATTGCAATCATTGGAGGAGAAATTATTTTTTAATAAACATCATGAAACAGTTTTAAAAAATAAAGTTTTCAAAATAATGCCAAAATATTTTACCAAAGAGTACTGAAAAGGCAAATGGAAAAACCCACTGGTACCATCAGAATGTTTTCCTCTATCAATATTAAAGTTAAAAAGAATTAATATCACCATGAGTGTGTCATCATAGTCTAGATTCATGGTTCTATTTGAACATGTATCTATTAAATGAGGAAACATGTTTTGGGGCAAACTTTTAAAATTAGGAAATAAAGTGTTGATTATCATTGAAAACACTTCAACTGCTCCACATAAAAATGCTTTAATAATTTATTTAAAATGAAAAATTCATAATTTGGAAGATAGTTTAATAGTTTTGTTGAACTTGTGAGCTAAAGGAACCAGTATCTAGAATAATATATCAAACTGGACCCATCATAAGGGAAACAATGTTGTCAATAAAATAAGGTTATAGAACAACTTCCTCCAAATCTGTACAGGGCAATGTATAACACTCTGGAGAAAGTCTGGAGCTTAGTCAAATTTTGGGGAAAAAGAAATTGATGTTTTAATTTGTACTGACAAAATCATTGCATTCAATTATAATTGAATAATGCAATAAAATAAGTAAATCACTTTAGCTCCTCTTTTGTTCAATGAAGAAACTTGTGTATGTCCTTGCTATTATATGTCAAATAAACAGCAAAGAAAATTAAGTAGTGTATCTGAAGATATGGGAATTGAAATAATGGAAACTGGAAGAATATTAATCTGACACTCAGTGACCTGAATTCTACAGTAGCCATTTATCTGGTACTAATCATTTATTACCTTGAATAATGCATAATGCATAATATCCTGTTCATTTTATTTCTCAATACCAGTAGGGTAAATTACAGTTCATAATATTCATATAAAGGCAACTCCTACATCTCTTCTATACATTATTTTGTTATGCTTCACCAACAATCCTCCAAAATAAGTTTGTTGGCATGATTGTAGCTCAGTAGAAGCATCATCAAATACCCTGGAAGTCATCCAGGAAATATGTACTTTATGTAGGTGCTCTTCCACTTGACGGCAAATAGGGAGAAGATCTTCAATACAAAGATAGTCACGATGCTATTTATAATTTCAATACATAGACACTGGAAAAAAACACATTTTCAATGGTAAGGCTTGGGTTAGGTAAATTATAATTATTCAATACAATGGAATATTAGATGACTGATAAGAATATTTTATAAAAGTTTTAATAACATGGGAAAATGTAACTTTTGTTAGTCTGTAAATTGAAGAAAGTAGGATACAAAACCATATACATTAATACAATATGATGTGTGTATATAATTAAAGGAAAAGTTTTAAATGTTAAAGTGATTGCCTATAGCTAGAAGTTATCAAGTCACTGTACTATTGTGTTTTGCTCTTTATTTTCTCCTTTATTGTCTACTTTTTCTACAATGGATATGTATAATTTCTGATTCTAAAAATACATTTATTGGTCATTGACTCTTTTACACACTGTTGACAATACTGGAAACTGAGATGCTACGGTAGGCTGCCTCAGGTGAATCCAACCAACAGGCTAAGCTTATAATTAACAATAGAGTTAAAACCTATCAACAATTATTGCCATCAGTCATTATCTCGTCACCAAGAAAGAAAAGCATTTGACCCAGTTTAACATGTCCTCATGGGATTTGGGAGCTTGACGCTATAGTCCCAAAAGTCAACATGTATTTTCTTCATTGGTGATTAGATAGTTATTGGTGGTTGGAATCATACTCCCAATGTTTGGTAATAAACATATTGAGTTGAAAAGATTAAATAAGATATTTTAAGAAACACACATAGCCAGTGGGTGCCTTATAGTAGATGATAAATAAATGTTAGCTAATCATTGTTTTTTTAAAACTTATACTTAACTGTAGAAAGTTGTCTAATCTCTTAAAGGACTGGGACTTGGGCCTTCAATAGATAATATATTTAGTACATTGTTTGTTTCCATTGATACAGCCTTGGAGTTCCACTGGGTGACAGATATCAAGCCTGAACACTGATTAATCAGCCTTAAGATTTTGTGTATTGAGCATATTTTACCACAAACCTGCCAGATTGGGTATTTTCTGAGGAGTAATGAGTAGTTTAATTTCCAAGTAACCTCCAGAAAGTAAAGCAAAATGTACCCAAAAGTTGAAGCCCAACTTCTAGCAAAATAACACAGCAGACTGCACAGCTGTAGACTGTGAAAATCAAACAGCCATAGAATACCTTAGCTCTCTATTTATTCATTAATGAACATCCATTCGTGTAATCATTAATTAAACAACTATTTAGTCAGTCTCTATTAAGAGTGAGAAACAATTGGGATATATTATTGAACAAAATAGGCACTGTTCCTGATCTTGCGGAGTTCATAGTCTAGGAGGTGAATTATCAATAATGAGATATGATTCTGAATATGCATAAGACCATTTAAGTGTTAACTTTGAGTCCAGTTGAAAATGGCAACAAACTCTGAAACAGTAGAAAATAACCTAATGTATTATATTCTGAATAATGTATGGTTATTTGGACACTGGACTTTTGAACTGCAACAACATCAATAAAAATCACTTATTCATTCTACAAATATTTATTCAATCCTGACAATAAATGTACTAGCTGTTGTGAACACAAAGAGGTAAAGACAAAGTCCCTCAATATAGACATAATAGGCTCATGAAATAATCTAAATTGGTAATGTTATTTTTAAAGATTAAGAATAATGACAATGTAGAAAAGAAAACAGGAGAACAAAGCGAAGTCACTATTAGTGGATCACATCCTTTGGGCCTGAAACTATGCTCTGCACTTTACAGGTTATTTCACTTAACACTTATAATAGCTGAGTGTATATATAATAATTACTTTGTATTCATGATGAGAAAACCAAGAATCAGAAAGTTAGTAACTTGCTAAAAGCTATCAGCTAATCCATAGTAAAGCTAGAATTTGAAACTCAATCAGTATTATTTTTTCACCTATACCTTAAACCATAGCAATGATATGGTTTTCTTTGTGTCTTGATATACAAAATTTTATTTTATTTATTTATTTTTTTTGAGACAGAGTCTCACTCTGTTGCCTGGGCTAGAGTGACTTCCATGGTGTCAGCCTAGCTCACAGCAACCTCAAACTCCTGGGCTGAAGGGATCCTTCTGCCTCAGCCTCCTGAGTAGCTGGACTACAGGCATGCACCACCATGCCCGGCTAATTTTTTCTATATATATTTAGTTGGCCAATTAATTTCTTTCTATTATTAGTAGAGACGGGGTCTTGCTTTTGCTCAGGCTGGTTTCGAACTCCTGACCTTGAGCAATCCACCCGCCTTGGCCTCCCAGAGTGCTAGGATTACCGGCGTGAGCCAGTGTCTTGAAAATTTTAAAATTTCTACTGTAATGGAGTAATTAACTAGGTGCATTGTCTATACCATGAGTGATAATTGCCCATAGATACTTAATTTCAAAATAATAACTGGGATATACAGGATTTTCTATAAGTGAATAAATGCATGAATGAATACTAAAATTTAGGTAATTTTTAAAATGTCTCAATATCTCCCACCTTAGTTTTATATGGATTTTCTGTTTTTCACATAACTTTATATTACAGTAAGCAAAGATTTTTAAAATTAGCACCATGTACACATCTCAGGGCAAATCAAGTATTGCTTAAAGGCCAAGGAAAGAGTTGTGTTTCAAAATCTAAAAAAATTATACATGTAGGTCATGATTTCTCTTGGGGGAAAAGAAATCATGTTAAGTTCTATTGCAATGAAATCTGTTTTACAGTTAGCCTATGATTTCCACTTATTGCTTTTGCTAATATTCGAGGGTTTAAACTGGATAAATGAAAATGTGTCAGTGATTGAGAGCTTGCAGAAGCCTAAAACTTTAGAGTCTGTTGTTAGCTTAGGAGTAGAGCTATGCAAAATACTTTTTGCTCCTGGCAAAAACAATGGGAAAAAAGCATTAGTCTCCCCAGTGCTCCAGTGTGATTTTTGATACTTTCTACTCTAGGGAAGTCCAGAAACACAAAGTGAGATCAGAATTTTTCACTAATTTTTGGCCCTTCTGATTCTCTCCATCCTGGCAATGAAATGTGGAAAACATATTTGCTCAAGGGCAATGTGAACTTTTTCTGAACCTCTCAAGGCATCCACTTTTAGTCATAGAAAAGCAGAACTTTTTGGATCTTTCTTAACAACTATTGGAGCCACTAATGAATCACACAGTGACTTCTTCCAGTCACGCTCAATCAGAATTCATTCTCCTTTCTTTACTTATCACATAAGTAATATTATGCCAAGGTATGGATTTATAGACTGCTTAACAGAAGACATGAAATCATTTTTGTTGCCAGAGTGAAATGGGTTATATTCCTAAAAATGTCACTTTTCTGTCTCTCAGCCTATTTAAGCCAAAACTACGTTGAAACAGAATGAAGTTAATTGACTGAATAAAATAAATTCCTTTTTAAAATGTCAATATCACTTATCATGATTATCCTCGTTAGCCTCCAGAGTTATTTCATCATTTGAGGGTGGCCATACAAAGGAGTTAGAGATTATTTTATTTTATGAATGGGGGAAAAAAAAACTAAAACGAAGACAAGAGGCAATATTTGTTTGGATATGTGCTGTACTATGTTTGCTAGAGTCTCAAGAGTTTTTTCAAAGATTAAATGCTTCTTCTCATACAGTGCTTCTCAAAGACCAGCTTGATTAATAAAAATGGAAATCTGTACAATGTCTAATCACAAAAGAATTTACCCACATACAAAGTAAACAGCAAGATCCCTCTAGGAAGAGAGAAAGAGGCTGAAGGCGAGTCAACAATATCTCTGGAACGAAGGAAAGAGCAAAGACAGTAAAGAGGAATGACTCTCCCATCCATCTTTCCCCAGACCCTCTGCTTAAAGGGTCATACTGAACAGTTTCCAGGCATTACATCTTGCTGTTATGACTACTCAAGTGGAGATGCCATTCTGGGCTGTCAAAGAGAGCCTTAGATAGAGGCACTTTTATTTCTTTCCACTCAATTATCTATAGAAGCCTTAGATTCTCTTTTTAAGAAAGTAATGGACTGAGATCATTACCATCAGTAGATTTATTTGTTTGAAATATTTTCAGAAATATCATGTTGAGATTTATATTTTTCTTTGATTTTTTTGAATGGGTTTAAGCTTAATGTGATAGAACACAAAAGGTGAGCTAATGATTTGGGCACACACTGACCCAGACCATATGTTCTACCAAGCTTAAGTGTGATGTGTGTGGCTGACTGCTTCCATTGTGCTGTGGTTTGAGAAGCTTCAGCTTCCCATTCCAATTTCCATATATGTTTCAGTTCTTAAAAGGACAAAGAATAATTGCCTTATATTTTTTTGAAAACTCTCTGATTTGCTTCTCTATCTTCAAGACATCTCTGAATTCATCTGTTCCTAAGACAGGAACATATACCTTGGCTTAGAATCCATCAAAGGTTCTTAGGCTTCCTAGAATAGAACATTACAAGGTTGAAAATTTTCTTTTTATTTTTTTGAGAGAGTAAGTTAATTTATTTTGAATTGTTATACTGAAATCATCTTATATGGACTTACATTTTTCCCCCTTGTGTCCAAAATTGTTTGATTTATGCTTTTCTCTGTGATTTTAGGTATGCTGATGTGGATATAGTTTCTCACTTTACAAGGAACAACTGGAAGGTGGCAAGTGAATTAGTCTTGGGCTTAATCTTTTGGTGGGGGACAGCCAATGGCCCTATTACTTGACCAGATTCTTTCTCCTGTTATCAGAATAGTGTCTTTTTTAAAAAAAATTGTTGAGCTCAAACTGTATACGCAATTTGGTGTTCTACTTTTTCTTTCAATATTTTATTATAGAAATTTTCCACGTCATTAAACTTCTGGAACATGATATTGAAAGCATAATTTTTAATGGCTACATACTCTTCTTTTTGTATTATATAAATATACCACAATTTAGTTAACCAGTTCTGTACTGTAGGACATTTAAGTTGCTCTCAATATTTTGCTGTTATAAATAGCATACCATTGAACATCCTTATAGTTACATCTTTACATAGGCCATCTGTGTTTCATGCTACATGGAATACCCTGGTGCAGGTGTTAGTAAACTTTTTATGTAAAAAATATTTTAAGTTTTGTGGCCCATATAGTCTCTGTTGCAACTAGTCAACTGTTTGAATTTCATACAACTTTCGCATGTCATGAAACATTATTCTTTTCATTTTTTTAACCTTTAAATGGCTACATATACTGAAATCTTTCTTAGCTCATAGGTCATACAAAAATAGGCTGAGGATGAATTTTTCCATGAGTTGTAGTTTGTCAGCCTCTGACCTGGTATGCTGGTGAGAAACCTAAAACTTGAAGGTATTGTGCAGCCTTAGGAAAAATGCAACCCCCTGAGTCTCAATGTCTTCTGTTTTACAGGCAGAATAATAATGTAAGTGTTAAATAAAATTAAATTCTTATTGTGTACTCATTAAAGTCACTTTATTACTGGGTAAATCTTTTCCGGGAAGGGAAGAAAACATGTATCACCTTGCTTCATCCTCTGTATGAACAGACAATAGGCAATTATTACCTTTAGTTAATAACTTTTCACAAAGCTTGAAGTCACTTTCTCTCATTCTCTTTTCTACCTCAAACTGTGCTGCTTCTTCTAGCTTTGACTTAAAGAGATGTTTTCTTCCAACTCTCTAATCATGTTCTGAAATTCTCTTATACCCTCTGAAATGTTCATAATCATAATCTCTGAGATTGTGATGCCAAGAATAGACCGATTTTTATGACAAAGTCGTCAGCCATTCATTCAAAGTTTTTGTATAACCACACAAAACATTCCCAGAACAAGAATTGCTGGTTGATATTTTATGAAAATATGAGTATCATATCTAATGATTTTTCTTTCCAAGGGGAGTAAGATTTTTAGATATTATTAAATATGCATCTTGCTATTTATGATTGTAGTGGTATTAACTGTTTTATATTAATTAGAAGTTCTGTTGCTGTTTTATAGGCTATCCTGTTTGATTCATGTTTCTTTAACTATTTATCTCAGTAATGTTCTTAAGAATAGCCTTTTTACTTTTTAAAATTCTTTTTTAAAAATTATAAACTTATTTATAATTCATTTATAAAATCACTGCAAGGATACCTCTGGTTATACATTTATAGTAACATCTACCTTCTTCTACTCACCACCCTATCCATAACACCTGACAACCACTAAGCTGTCCTCTATCTAGAATTTTGTCAATTTAAGAATGCTATTTTAACGGAATAATACAATATGCAACCTTTGGCACTGGCTTTTTTCACTGAGAATAATTCCCTTGAGAATTATCTGAGTTGTTGTGTACATCGATAATACAGTTTGTTCCTTTTTAGTTTTCCATGGTATGGATGCGTGTTTAACCATTCACCTGGTTGAAGAACATCTGATCATTTCCAGTTTTTTTGCTATTACGAATAAAACTACTGTGAGCATTCTTGTACATTCTTGTACTTCTCATTTCTCTAGGATATACATCCACAAATTCATTTGCTGTGTCGTAAAGTAACTATGTGTTCAGTTATATAAGAAACTGCTAAACTGTTCTCCAGAATGGCTGTACCATTTCACATTCCTATCAGCAGTGTATGAGTGATCCAATTTCCTTGTCTTCTTAATAGCATTTGGTGTTTTCATTACTTATTCACAGTAGTAATGCCTCGTCATGGTTTTTTTTTTTTTTTTTTTTTTTTTTTGAGACAGAGTCTCACTCTGTTGCCCGGGCTAGAGTGCCGTGGCGTCAGCCTAGCTCACAGCAACCTCAAACTCCTGGGCCCAGGTCATCCTCCTGCCTTAGCCTCCCGAGTAGCTGGGACTACAGGCACGCGCCACCATGCCCGGCTAATTTTTCTATATATATTTTTAATTGGCCAATTAATTTCTTTCTACTTATAGTAGAGACGGGGTCTCACTCTTGCTCAGGCTGGTTTCGAACTCCTGACCTTGAGCAATCCGCCAGCCTCGGCCTCCCAGAGTGCTAGGGATTACATCATCATGGTTTTAATTTGAATTTTTCTAATACGTGGTGATATTGGGCATCTTTGTATTTGCTTATTTGCTATCT